>ML436577.1:44200-65256 GCA_005239525.1 Nicotiana knightiana
AGAGTATAGACGAAAGTCATAACCGAGGGTTTAGAGGTTGGATTAGAGATAGCGATACCTCGGGTGCAATCTAAAGTGAACATTATTGCGATCTAGCTAGCGTACCTTGAGAGAGTGCGTCTAGTAAATTATCATAATTACTCGAGAGAGATTTATGGTAGATTGAGTGTTCATGATTGATAGAGACGATTAATTAAGCTATAAGAAGTATCGGAGAAATAATTCACCAACGGGAGAAACCATAGCCTTAGACCTTTATATTGTTTACATTAAATTGTTAGATTAATTACTAGTTGATTATTTTGTTAGTAGAATTAGTTAAACAACACAAGTTGATATTTAAAAGTCTTGAGAAACTTGACTAAACACCAGTTTAGTANTCGTATCTGGATTTTTTAAGGGATGTTAGCGGTGAGACTCCCAATACTGATTCGGTTCCTGTGGTCTGTGATTTTCCGGACGTGTTTCATGCACACCTGCCAGGCATGCTACCTGACAGGGACACTGATTTTGGTATTGACATGTTGCTAGGCACTCAGCCGATTTATATTCCACCTTATCGTATGTCACTAGTGAAGCTAAAGGAATTAAAGGAGCAACTTCAGGAACTCCTAGATAAGGGGTTCATTCGGCCTAGTGTGTCACCTTGTGGTGCACCAGTGTTGTTTGTAAAGAAGAGGGATGGTTATATGCGTATGTGTATTGATTATCACAACTGAATAGAGTTACGGTGAAGAAGCAGTATCCTTTGCCTCGTATAGATGACTTGTTTGATCAGTTGCAGGGTGCCATGGTGTTTTATAAGATTGACTTGCATTCCGGCAATCATCAGTTGAAGATTCGAGGGCCAGACATCCCGAAGACTGCTTTCCGGACTAGATATGGTCATTATGAGTTTTTGGTTATGTCTTTCCGACTGACCAATGCCCCAACAACCTTTATGCACTTGATGCACAGTATATTCCGCCCTTATCTGGACTCTTTCGTCATCATGTTTATTGATGATATCTTGGTGTATTCTCGATCTCGGGAGGATCATGAGCAACATTTGAGAGTTGTGCTTCAGACCTTGAGGGAGAAGAGATTGTATACGACATTTTTGAAGTGTGAGTTCTGGCTTGATTCAGTAGCGTTCTTGGGGCACGTGGTGTCTAGTGAGGGTATTCAGGTTGATCCGAAGAAGATAGAGGTGGTGCAGAGCTGGACTAGACCGTCATCAGCTACTGAGATTCATAGTTTCCTTGGTTTGGCAGGGTACTATTGCCATTTCGTAGAGGGTTTTTCATCCATTGATGCACCTATAACCAGACTGACCCAGAAGGGTGCTCAGTGCAGGTGGACGTAGGAGTATGAGGAGATATTTATAAAGCTCATGTCAGCTTTGACTACAGCTCCAGTGTTGATTTTGCCTACGGGTTCAGGTTCTTATACATTTTACTGGGATGCCTCGAGAGTTGTCCTTGTAGTGGTTTTGACGCAGGATGGTAGGGTGATTTCCTACGCGTCCAGATAGTTGAAGTTGCACGAGAAGAATTATCCAGTGAACGATCTTGAGCTAGCAACTATTGTCCACACCTTGAAGATTTGGCGTCATTATTTGTATGTAGTGCATTGTGAGAATTTCATGGATCACCGTAGTTTGCAGCATCTGCTTAAGCAGAAGCATCTGAATTTGCATCAGAGGAGGTGGTTTGAGCTTCTCAAGGATTATGACCTCACTATTTTATATCATCCGGGGAGGGCCAATGTAGTGTCCGATGCCCTGAGTCGTAGGGCGCAAAGTTTGGGAAGTCTAGCTACCTTCTAGTAGCAGAGCGGCTATTAGCACTTGATCTTCAGGCTTTAGCGGGTTAGTTGGTGAGATCGTATCTAACAGAGCCCCTGCGGGTATTGGCTTGTGTAGCTTCCAGGTCTTCTCTTTATGATCAGATTAGAGCAGGCTAGTGTGATGATCCACAGTTGCTCGTCCTTCAGGACAGGGTCCGTCCGGGTGATGTCAGGGATCTGGTTGTTGGTGATGATATGGTCATGAGGATGTAGGGCCGTATTTGCGTTCTCAATGTGGATGGGCTTCGAGATTTGATTCTAGCTGAGGCTCATAGTTCGCGGTATTCCATCTATCTGGGTGACGTAAAGATGTATCAGGATCTGAGAAAACATTATTGGTTGAGGCGGATTAAGAGGGATATTGTGGAGTTCATGGCTCGGTGTCTCAGCTGTCAGCAGGTCAAGTATGAGCACCAGAGACCAGGTGGATTGCTTCAGAGATTAGATATTCCGAAGTGGAAGTGGGAGCGGATCCCCATGGACTTCGTAGTTGGGCTCCCACGAACTTCGAGAAGGTTTGATGCTATATGGGTTACTGTGGATTGGTTGACCAAGCCCGCGCACTTCAATCCTGTTAGTACTACTTATTCTTCGAAGCGGTTAGGTGAGATTTATATCAGGGAGATTGTCTAATTGAATGGGGTTCCAGTTTCTATCATTTCTGACGGAGGTACTCAGTTGATATCACAGTTTTGGAAGGCCGTGCAGGGGGATTTAGGTACTCAGGTCGAGTTGAGCACAACATTTCATCCTCATACCGACGGGCAGTCTGAGCGTACTATTCAGATTTTAGAGGATATGTTGGGTGCATGTGTCATTGATTTTGGGGGTTCATGGGTCCAGTTTCTGCTACTCGCAGAGTTTGCATATAATAATAACTATCAGCCGAGTATCCAGATGGCTCCGTATGAGGCTTTATATGGTAGGAGGTGCAGATCTCCGGTTGGATGGTTTGAGCCGGGCAAGGCTAGGCTATTGGGCACAGACTTGGTTCAGGATGCGTTGTGCAAGGTGAAATTGATTCCGGAGCGGCTTCGCACGATGTAGTCTATGCAGAAGCGCTATGGGGACTGGAAGGTTCGGGATGTGTCTTTCATGGTTAGGGAGAAGGTGTTGCTGAAGGTGTTACCCATGAAGGGTGTTATGAGGTTCGGGAAGAGGGCAAAGTTGAGTCCCAGGTTCATTGGGCCATTTGAGGTGCTTCAAATGATTGGGGAGGTGGCTTATAGACTTGCCTTGCCTGCCAGCTTATCGAATGTTCATCCGTTATTCCATGTCTTGATGCTCCGGATGTATGTTGGTGACCCGTCTCATGCTTTGGACTTCAACACGGCTCAGCTCGAGGGTGACATGTCATATAAGGTAGAGCTAGTGTCTATTTTTGGTCGTCAGGTCAAAAAGCCGAGGTCTAAGGATATAGCTTCAGTGAAGGTTCAGTGGAGAGGAAAGCCATTGGCGTATGCCACCTGGGAGACCGAGTGGGAGACGCAAGCAGATATCCTCACTTATTCGAGACTCCAGCTATGTTTTTATACCCATTCGAGGATGAATTTTTGTTTAAGAGGGGGAGGATGTAACGACCCAGCCGGTCGTTCTGTGAGATTAGCCCCGTTTCCCCTGTTTCTGCTTTTGTTATATGTTGCCTAGCCTTTTTATGTTGTGTTGGGTCGGTTGGTTCGGGTTTGGAGTGGTCGTGGTGAGAATTGAGACACTTAGTCTCTTAAACTAGGCTTATGAGTGTGTTCGGGATGAAGTTTTGATGTCCGGTGTAGAACTAGGATTGAATTGGCGAAAGTTAATTTTTGGCGATTTTCAGTCGGTACTGGAAAATAGGCTCTCGGGGTTGGAATGGAATTCGGGAAGTTGGAGCAGGTTCATAATATCATTTTGGATATGTGTGCGAAAATTCAGGTCAATCTGATGTGTTTCGGCATCATTGGCGAAATTTAGATGTTTTAAATTCATAGGTTTGAATTTGATGAAATTTTTATGTTTTCGTGTTGTTTTGGGGTGTTTCGAAGGATAAACTAAGTGTGAATGATGCAATGGGGTCTGTTGGTATGTATGGTTCGGGCCCCGAGGGGCTCGAGATTGATTTCGGATGGTTAGCGGAGGTTTGGACTTAGGAAAATCATAGCAAATAGCTGCTGGTGTTAATCTACTGGTGCGGCTGCACCTGCGGATGGGGAGTTGCAGGTGCGAATCCGCAGGCGCGAAGGAAGGCCAGGCAGGAGGAATCCACAGGTGCGAAGCATGGGACGCACCTGCAAAACCGCAAATGCGGAAAGGGTCTCGCAGGTGCGCGGAATTTTCTGCAAATGCGAGGAATTTTCCACAGGTGCGAATAAACTGGGTAGAACAGTATAAATAGGTGCCTCCATGAATATTTTGGCATTTCATCCATTGTTGTATGCAGATTGAGCTGGGTTGAGTGCAAACTGAAGGGGAAATTCGAAGGACTTGAGTGGAGGTAAGTTCCCGGATCATAAAACTCGTTTCTATGTTTTTTTTGTGCCGGTTTAGGCTTGAAACTTTAGGAAATTAAAGTAGAAAAGTTGGGAAAACTGGGAGAAAGTTTGTAAAATTCTTTAGGCGATTTTAGTGCTCAATTGTGGCCCGATTGTGGTGTTCTTGGTATGTGTAGACTCGTGGGAGGTCGAGGATTCTAGTGATGTAAAATTTATCGAATTCTGAGGCATGGGCCCGCGGCGCGGGTTTGGCCTAATTTTGAGAATTTTGTATAAATTGATAGTTCGATTGAGTTGTGTTCCGTTAGCGTATATTGATGTTGTTAATCCGGTTTTGGTTAGATTCGGAGTAATCAGGAGCCAATTTGCGGGGAAAGAGCATCGTGGATTAGTATTGTGGACCGGTAGAGGTAAGTAATTGTTCTAAATCTTGTCCTGAGGGTATGAAGCCCCAGAGTTCATATTTTTCACTATTTTTAAAATGGCGCACATGTCGGATGACGAGTATGTGGCGTGCACTGAATTTTGGATTGGACTTGGTCCTCTCTGCGGCAACTATTGAATTGCATATTTTACACTAAATCATATGTTAAATTGTGTTCTAAACACTATTGCTATATTTGGGATATAAGCCATGTTTGGGGCCTCATACCGACTTGTTTAGACCCTTTGGGGGCTGTTTACAGCTATTTCCTCACTGTTGATTTATGGTTTACATTGAGTCATATTCTGCTTAACTTTTTTTGGAACTCAGCCTTATTTACACTATTTTGTGATATAAAATAATGTTTTGGGTCGAGTACCAATTTTACTTATACACCCGAGGGGCTTTTGAGAGGTTCTGACTGAGTGAGACCGAAGGCCTGATTGTGAGGATATGATACACCACGAGGTGTCTTGATATTAGCTCTTTGGCTGAAGGAGCCCCTCCGGAGTCTGTACACACCCCTAGTGAGCACAAGTACCTACTGAGTGCGAGTGCCGAGTGACGAGTGATAGTGAGGTTGCCCGAGGGGCTGGTACTGAGTGGCTGTGGGTTATGCTGAGTGATGTTCTGCCCAAGGGGCAATTTATGATTCATGTTTTTGCCCGAGGGGCTACTTATGATTTATTTCCTTTTTACACTAAATCCTTCGATTATTTTTATTTCTCAAATTGTTGGTAAACACATTTTTGAAAGGATTTTTACAGAAGTTGGCTTTTAAGGCATATTGATTTCATACATATATATATATATATACACACTATTGGAATGGAAGGTTGTGCATATTGTGAACTGATGATTTTAGTTTATGTGTTTCTTACTGCTTAGACTTAATTTATTTTCATTACTATTGAGTTGGCGTACTCACATTACTCCCTGCACCCCTGTGTGCAGATACAAGTGCTGATACCGAGTGTTAGCCATCTATTCTATGCGTAGCCGAAGTTCGGGACATAGAGGTAGTTGTTCGGCGTCCACAGCATCTTTGTTTTTGCTTCTTATGTTGTACTTAATTATTCATTCAGAGGCATTGTATTATAATAGTAGGCTTTTTGGAATATTCCTTAGATGCTCATGACATGTTGACTCCAGATTTTGGGGATGGTTTAGACTGTTTATTTATTTATTTCGCCAAGCGAATTCAGTAATTCTATATACTTTATAAAATGTTTGAAAATGGTTGGGATTTTGGAAAGAAATTGTAATTATGTGATTATTTTTTAGCCTACTTCCACGAGAGGCGCCATCACTACCAGTTTAGAATTTGGGGTCGTGACAATATTGTATTTATAATTTTTTCAGCGTATCAAATACATGACAACGTGATATTTTCCGTTGCATAAATCATGCTCGACAACATACTCCACTCGTGCGTTATAGATATTGTAGCGCTCTTCTTATATATCACCCATTTAAATTCGGAAATTCTTATTTGCGGTAAAACTAGTCGATCATCGTTGCAGTCGACGGTTCAGTGCCTTTCCCCCTCAAGCTGTCCGCTTGAGGGTACTAGTCTAGACCCTTATCAAAACTTTACTTTGATTAATTGTACATGCATCATGGTCAAACCCAGCCAAGGTAAATATGTTGTCCACATAATAACATTCTAAGAAAAACCTTGTCCAAAAGTCCACCGGGGTTTCCATAATGCCAATGGATACAACCCCAATCTATGCATTAATTTGAAAAAATAAGTGCCAATATGCTAATCACTGACGTATAAATAGTCGAATCTAGAGGGGGAAACTGTCTAACCTTATTTGTTTTGCAGAAAATGAGGCACGAAGTCCCTAGGTTCGGCATGGTCCGTAACTACCACCATTGTTGCTAGATTGGTGGGAAGATCTTTCATCAACTGAAAAAAGCATGTGAAAAAGGTCTTGGGAAATTTGACTTCATTATTGGACATCCAACCGAATAATATGTTTATTGAAGCTTCCACAATGTTCTGGGGCGGTGAAAGATCCTTGTTTCGCTTTGGAAACATAGAAATGACCCCTCTCTTGGAATAAATAGGGGGATTCGCTGGACTACCTTGGGACAGTCCTGATTTATTGGTGCCATAAAACCGTACCGCTAGGGGGTTTCTGAAAATGATGGGTCTAAAAGAGAACGACGATTTGGAGTGCCTGAAGAAGTCCTACATACCCTTTGACTACCTTTATGAACGATATGGTCATAGCAAATCCTATTGTATCTTCCATGATGAACTCTCTATCACTTTCTTGGGTTGTATTCACCGTAGGGTTTTTGTGTTCACCGTCAGCTTCCTAGGTATGATAGTGTTTCCGATGCAAGGGGACAAAATTCACACCAGACTGGCCATGGTAACTAAAACCTTAATGGAGGGGATCGAGGGGAAAACATATATCGTTGTCCCTATGATCATAGCATGCATATATCAGGCCTTGGACAGCTGCCAGAAAGGGTTCAAACACTTCGAGTGTTGTAATATGCTGCTACAGGTTGGGTTGTTAGAGCATCTTCAGAGAGGTCAATACTATCAAGAGTTTCCATGAAGGTCGTGGAATGATCATACAACTTTCCATCACCCTAAGAGAATGAAATATATCCCAGACAGGTTTGCTCATCTAGAGAGTGCTAACGAATGGGTGTAGTTTTTCGACAATTTGACCGAGGAACAGGTTCAAAGGATGTTCTAATGGTTCCCTATTAACGAGTTCGTCATCAGATATAGGGACGCTCTGCACTTGGTGTTGATTGGGTTAAGGGGCTGATGCGATACTAAATTGCATAGTCTATCATGTGATATACCTTACATTTGAAGTGCTTTAATGATAAAAATACACTTGTTAGGTGCTTAATGGAGTTTATTTTATGTGTAGGTGAATTGGAGATGGAAACGGAGCTAAANCTGGCGTTAGGGGGGCGTTTGCCCCATAAGGCCAGGCACCCCCGGGCGTTAGGGGGGCGTTTGGGCCCACACGCCAGGCCTGCCCTGGCCTTAAGGGGGCGTTTGGCCCCAAACGCCCGGTGTCCCAATTTCGGCCAGATTCGAGTTTTGACGAGTTCAAGTGTTTCCCGGTTGAAATATAAGTCTCCTACATGGTTAGGGTTGGCCCAAAACATATAAATAGACCCCAAACAACACAACTTAAAGAGACGGAAGAAGATACAGACGGATTCAACAAGACAATACCATAGAAGTGACAAACATCGATTTCTACGTCTAGTATTCTTTACTTTGTAATTCAATTATGCAATTCCTTTTAGTTTTGGTTCTTAATAGCATGAGTAGCTAATTTATTTAGTCTAGGGTTTTGGTAGAACCTGTTGGGGATGAATTGATTGTGATATTAATATATTTTGGTTGATTAAACTCTTTTTGTTCAACTATGTTCTGATTGTAGTTGATTGAAAGAGCTCTCGATTAACTCTTCCTATTTATTATGTATCTACTTGAGAGAGAGTGCATATTTAGGTAGTCGTTGAACAACACCACTCCCGGAGTATAGACGAAGGTCATAACCGAGGGTATAGAGGTTAGATTAGAGATAACGAAACCTCGGGTGCAATCTAAAGTGAATTGTATTGCGATCTAGCTAGCGTAACTTGAGAGAGTGCGTCTAGTAAATTATCATAATTACTTGAGAGAGATTTATGATAGTTAGAGCGTTCATGATTGATAGAGATAGCCAATTAAATTATAAGAAATATCCAAGGAAGAATTCACCAACGGGGGAAACCATAACCATAGACCCTTTATTATCATTGTTACATTAACTTGTTAATTCATTGCTAGTTTATTATTATTGATTGTAGAATTAGTTAAACATCAATAAATTGATATTCAAAGTCTTGAGAAACTTGATTAAACACCAGTTTAGTATTTTATAAACTCAATTGATACGTCAATTCCCTGTGGGATCGACTCTGGGCATAATATCCCGTGATTATATTTGCAACGCCCGCTTAGTCTTCTACAAGACATAGTTGAGGGTGATCACGGGCATATACCCTTATGCTCCCATCACGGTTATAAGACAAGCAGACAGGAATCAAGTCATTCCGCGAGTTGCTAAAATGAGTCATTACAGGGCAGACTTTAAGGATGATGACATCCCATACAAATGTGAAGCTCAGCATATGTGTCACTTAAAGGTTATTGTAGAAAAGGACACCATTGAGCCAGACCGATACCACGTAGGGCATGTGCGCTTTTACACATCATGTTTGGAAGATAGCATAGCAGGAATAGTTGAGCCAGAGATCGATAGAGGAAATAGGGTCATAGACTAAGTTGTTGAAGCCCGAGTGAAATACAACAAATTGCACAAAAGGGTTCATGAGTTCGAGGCCGAATATCTGGAGCAACTCAAGACTGACATGGACCTGATCAATGAATGGAGGGAAATGGCTATCAAGCCTAATGAAAGTCTAGAATATCTTGAGCAGGGTCTGATGGAGCTGGAGGAGAAGACAAGGAAGAGAGTCTTCGACTGCCAGAATAATGAGGGAATCAAAGGAGGACATCTATCAAAGGTATACCTAATGGTGGGCATGCGCGACCTGGGGAACCTGATCGATGGATCCAAAAGAATCAAGCATGGGGAAGGTCCTTCTAGGACCAATTAAATTAGGTTTATTTTCTTTTCAAATGTAATAAGGCCAACTGCCATTAGTGACTTATCTTATTTAGTATCGTTTTAAAATCGTCTATTTTTAGATTAATGAAATGAGGCAATCATTAGATCTAAATTCTCCAAATTAACTTGTCGCTAGGCCTACCTCGGCGCAACGAGGCTCCCAAATTAGGACGCGAATTTACAATCCCGCACTAGGTGTTTAAAATACTGCAAACATCTTTTTGGAACACTTACAAACTTGGTTACCTTTTGTTTTTCTTTCCTTTTTCATTATTCCCATTCCCCAATGTTGGTTCGCGCATACTGGCATCATCATCTTATCAAAACAGATCCAGTGGCCCTCCATCTTATCCTCCACCAAGTATACCGAAAGGCACAGGTAAAGCAAAAATGGATGATATGAAGAACATTAGAAAAGACAAGACTGCACATGTTGAGAATGGGGAAACTTCTGATGGTCGGGGCACTCAGTCCCCGAGTGATTTGGTTTTATGGGTTGAGCAGAAGATAATTGAACTACAAGGTGAGCTTAAGCAAGTCCGTAACTTGGAAAATCTCTCCCTCACACTGAATGTCCCAGATACCCAAAATCCGGCACCACCTCAGAACACATCCAACAAACGCCCACAAAATCCTCCCGCACCTCACCAGTATACAATCCCCTCCTCAAAATCAACATCTCCCTACTTAATACCCGCAAAACACTTATCACACTACTCGGAATACCCCACAGCCTATCCCTGAACCCTAGAACTCAACCAATGATAGCCATTATACCCAAACTTCCATCATTCACCAAAACAACCCTATATATGTGGAAACCTTACCTCACTCCACTCAACCAATCTCATATACACCATAATCAACCGAGAAGGACTTGCTCATCAATAACATAGTTTAGGAGCTGAAGAAACTAACAAGCCGAGTTTAGGGTGTTGAAGTATGTAAAGCTATTGAAGGTCTGAATTACGAGGATGTGTGCATACAACCGGAGGGTTACAAACCTCCTAGGTTTGAAATGTTTGATGGAACAGGTGACCCCAAGGTTCATTTCAGAACTTAGTGTGACAAGCTCGCGGAGGTTGGAAAAGAAGAAAGGATTCACATGAAGCTGTGTTGAGAAGCCTTACTGGAGATTCCCTGTCTTGGTACATAAGATAGAATCCTATGAAATGGGCTAATTGGGTGAGCATGGCGTCAGATTTCATGGACAGGTTCAGATTCAACACGGAGAATGTAGCTGATGTTTTTTATATCCAAAACCTCAAGAAGAAGCCAACTGAGAATTTCCACAAGTATGCTTCTCGGTGGAGGTCAGAAGCCGCGAAGGTCAGGCCGACATTAGATGAGGAACTATTTCTTTGTCAGGGCGCAGGATCCACAAAATTAGATGAACTATTTCTTTGTCAGGGCGTAGGATCCACAATATTAAGAAAGGTTAATTGTTATTGAGAATCATAAGTTCTCCAATATCATCAAGCTCAAAGAAATGATCGAGGAAGGTATTAAAAGTGGAATGGTGACGAATTTCAAGGAACTACAAGCCACGAAAAAAGAATTGCAATCACGCGGCATATGAAAAAAGAAAGAAGTGGGACAGTAATGGTTGCCCAAGGCCCGAAAAATCCATTTATATACCAAATACCTACACATACGTACCAACCATCACCTCCCAGATATTCTCAACCTGCTACCACCTACCATACCTATCATTCCCAACCATCCTATTATCATTCACCTCCATCTCATCCAAACAATAAAAAACCAGGCCTAATTTTTACCGCAAACCACCAGACAGTACACCGCCATTGCTGAACCCATCGGCCAGTTGTACGAAAGATTGAAAGCTACTGGTTATGTCACCTCTATTCCCGTTGTGGCAATGGAAAATTTATCCCAATGGGTCAATCTAAACAAGACATGTGCGTACCATTCCGGTATGAAGGGACACACTATTGATTAATGTCGCACCTTGAAAGAAAAGATCCAAATACTGATTGATAATAAGGTTATAGAGGAAAAGGAAACTGCACCTAATGTCCGCAACAATCCCCTCCCATATCATAGGGGTTAATGTGATAGAAACTGATGAAGTGTGGGATCCCGAGGGATCAATCGGGCTCATTCGAGAAGGTGATGATCCTAAGAAACCTACAGTCACTCTCAATCCCACTGTAGTGCAGGTACAACCGCAAATTAAAATCGAGGTAGTCGCATCGGTTCCTTCTGAAGTAAAAGTAACCCCACCTGCGGCAACACCTGCTCCATTTTGAGGTGGAGGTGGCCACATCTTTAATTATAATGGTGGCATCCACACCACCCTTCAATTACAATGTTGTACTTTAGGATTATGTGGCCGAGGCTAGAAGAAAAGGAACGTCGAAGATGGAAGAATCCGGTGCTGCACAAGGGATGACCAGGACAGGAAGGGTTTGTAAACCTGAACATTTGGGAGAAACCAGCAAGCAAGATTCCAGTAAACCACCCATTATTGAGACTGGTCCATATGACCTATGGAGGAAAGAGCAAGCAAGGAAGTACTCTATCGTTGATCATCTAAACAAGACTCCCGCCCAGGTTTCCATCTTGTCATTGTTGCAAAATTCTTAGGCACACAGGAATGCTCTTATGAAGGTGTTGAATGAAACATATGTACCCAACAACATCACTAGAGGAGAAATGGCCAATATGGTGGGGCAGGTTCTAGAAAGCCAAATGATCACTTTCCATGAGGACGAGCTGCCACCTGAAGGGTTAAGTCATAACAGGGCGCTGCACATTACAGTGGAATGTGAAGATAAATTCATCTCTAGAGTTTTGATAGATGGAGGGTCCAACCTCAACATTTTCCCGTTGACAACTCTGAAGAGGTTTGGCAAGGGTTAACATGAGATACGAGCACAGACTATGAATGTGAAAGCGTTTGATGGGTCCCAAAGGGCTCCCATTGGAGAAACTAATCTCTTCTTGCAGATGGGGCCCACTTGGTTCGACATTGAGTTTCATGTGCTAGACGTATTAGCCTCCTACAATCTGCTGTTGGGACGACCCTGGATACATCCCGCTGGAGCTGTAGCATCTACTTTACACCAGGCTGTAAAGTTTGAGTGGAACTATCAAGAAGTGATCATCCATGGATAGGGGAGCAAGCCTATTTACACCAGTCAAACTGTTCCAGTGGTAGAAACAGAAGGAAGATAGGTGGAGAAACATATCATTGCATCGAGCGTGTTAGCGCAATCTAAAAGGATAAGTGGTGGAATGGCAAAATAGAGAGCATATTGGCACGGTAAGGGTACGAACCTGGCAAGGGGCTCGGTGAAAAATTTCATGGTATCTCCAAGCCAATACAGTTGAAGCGCCATGGCAAAACCTTTAGGATGGGATATCAGTACACCTAGCAGGATTACGATGACTGGTCATCATCGTGGCGTGGTCCATACTACCATATTGAACAACCCGTGCCACACTTAAGTCAGACCTTCCATCAGGCAGATATCATACAGGGATCATGGGAAGAAGAAGACTTGGTAGCATTGAGGAATATGTTCTTGGAAGATGATGATATAGATTGCTATGTGATCGTCGAGGAGAATGAGGAGGAGTAGGAAGCCCCCACCATCCAAGTTTTGGATAGCGGAACATTTCTCGACAACAGGACTATTAGACCATCAAGGGCCCTACGAGTCCCGGGGTAGCAAGGCTGAATAGCATTGTTTACTTTTTTTCTGAAAAAATGATTTCAGTTTTGCATTTTTTTTCCTTTAAATAATATTTTCAATGTTCCCAAAACATTATTTGAGTTATTGAAAATCATTTTGTTCGACTATTTAAATGGCTCAATGTTTTATTATTACTACTTTTCTCTCATGTTTTTATCCCCACAACATTACTATTTTCTATCTCGATGAACCCACAACTGTGACATGTAATGAGACAACACAACAAAAGGATAGTGATTCAGAAGAATATGATGTAATACGTAAGGAGATCATCAGAGAAGTAGAGAATTTCGAGAACAAGCCCAAATCTAACCTGGACGAAACTAAGATAATTAACTTGGGAGATTCTGAAACAGTCAAGGAAACATGCATAAGAAATTGAACTACGCTCGACCTGATTTCGGCTTAAGAGGGGATACGTAGTCAGGCCTGTGGGTTCGGTCACAATTCAACAAAATTTCTACTTTCCCCATAATCAAAAACTGGGGCAGAATTTTGAGGTCCTCCTCAAAATTATAAAGTAAGTTCAGCCAACCGCAGCGTATGAAGCGGTGAGAAAGTTCGTCTAGTTAACTGGGGCAGAATTTTTAGGAGGACCCTCAAAATTCTACGGCAAAAGAAGTCGCAATGTCTCTGGTTGTGTCACAGTTATTGGTTCATCTATCTAATTTCTAAACTGCATATTGCTACATCTTTAATTATACATGCATACTTTTGAAAATGAACTCTACTTTAGCGAAATTGCTACCCCAATAACTTGAACAGGATCCTCAGACAGAGTGGAGCAAATCAATCAAGCAATGGCATAAACCAACCTCCCCCGCAAAACTCAGTAAATTTTTTTTAGGTGCCGGATTATGTCATAATGACAAGTACCGTCGCAAAGACACAATCACTATACATAAAATACATTGTCAAATAAGAATATTGCACTCTTAATCTTCTCTTTGCATGGGACTAGGCATTGCCCCAATCTATGCATGAGACTAAGCCTTGTCTCAATCTTGCATGAGGCTAAGCCCTGCCTCTCTATTTGCATAGGCTAAGCACTGCCTTCTCCGTGCATAGGACTAAGCATTTTCCCGAATCTTCCATAAGGCTAAGCCCTGCCTCTCTATTTGCATAAGGCTAAGCACTTCCTTCTTTTTGCATGGGACTAAGCACTGTCTCAAATTTTGCATAAGGCTAAGCACTACTTCTCTATTTGCATAAGGCTAAGCAGTGCCTTCTCCTTGGATGGGACTAAGCACTGTCCCGAATTTTGCATGAGGCTAAGCCTTGCCTCTCTATTTGCATAGGCTAAGCATTTCTTTGCATTGGACTAAGAACTGTCCCGAATCATACATGAGGCTAAGACATGCCTCCTATTTGCATAGGATAAGCATTGCCTTCTCTTTCTATGGGACTAAGCATTGTCCCGGATCTTGCATGAGGCTAAGACCTTCCTCCTATTTTCATAGGCTAAGCATTGCCTTCTCTTTGCATGGAACTAAGAATTGTCCTAGATCTTGCATGAGTCTAAATCCTGCCTCCTATTTGCATAAGGCTAAGCAATGATTTCTCTTTGCATAGGACTAAGCATAGTCCCGAATCTTGCATAAGGCTAAGCACTGCCTTCTCTTTTAATGGGACTAAGCACTGTCCCGAATGTTGCATGAGACTAAGCACTGTCTCTCTTGCATTGATCTCTTCTCTCGGGCTAAGCTCTGCCCTCAACTTCACACAAGACTAAGCTCTATCTTGCTACCTCTAGCATCATGTCTCTGCAACTCGTGGGCTGAAATATAGCCAACTTGTCCAAAGGTAGCATAGTCTGAAGGCACCATCCTCATAGCCGGAAGACATCATGCCATGGCCTGATGATCTCTCAAAATTTCATATCATTATTCAAAGGCGTCATAGTTTAGAGGAATCATTTTAAATTATTTTCATACACAAATAGCATTTTTCATCATTTATTAACTATTTTTTATAAATTATGTTATTAAATTAAATGGGTATTAAAAATATAGCCGTTATTTATTAATTTTTCGGACACCAGCTCAATAACTACCAGTCCAATTATTATAACCCAATACCCATAACACAAACGCAATAACCCTGATCCAGTAACCTGCCCCAGCATAATTTAATCGTGGTCGTTCATCTCATAAGATCAACGGTCCAGGATCAACCTTCCATTTTTAATTACACCCAAACCTAAACCCTACCCCTATTTTTCCAAACCACTCGCCCTTCCACCTCTTATCTTCTCGCTTCTCCATTCTCTCTCGCCCCCCTTCTAACCCTAGCCCGCCATCACTGATATTCCTTGATCCATGTCACGACCCGAATTCCCAACCGAAGGGATCGTGATGCCACCTAATATAATACTTGCTAGGCAAGCCGATGTTAGAAATTTATTAACCATTTCCTTTAAAAGTTTACTTGAGACAATAAAAAACCTTAAAAATAAAATAAATAAATCTAGTGCTTTCGAATAAATGACATCATGAATTATATTAGATAAAATGAAATGAACCACGAACTATGTAACGACCTGACCGGTCGTTTTGTGATATCGGACCCCGTTCCCCTAAATGAAACCTCCCATAGCGGCTTATTATGATTTATGACTTGCGGGGACTATTGGTCCGGGGTTCAGGGGTGTTTAGAGTGCTGTAGGAGCATTTGGTTCCTTAAGGTTGACTTTTAAGGTCAAGTTTGACTTCGATCAATATTTTGGGTAAATGACCTTGGAATCGAGTTTTGTTGGTTCCGGTAGCTTCGTGCAATGATTTCGGCCTTGGGCGTATGCTCGGAATGAGTTTCTGATAACCCGGCAGCGTTTCAGCACACAATATTGAAATAATAAGTTCCTTATGTTCCTATTTGTTTTTGGGACATGTTTTTCTGTTATCGAGGTCCGAACAGAATCCGAGACCAGGAATAGTTCTGTTATGTCATTTATGACTTGCCTGCAAAATTTGGTGTCACTCCAAGGTGTATAGGTCATTTCGGCGTGATGTTAGCGAAATGTAGAAAACTTAAAGTCCCTGAGTTTGGTTCTAGGGATTTTGAGGTGTGATTTTGAGTTTTAGCGTTGTTTTGGGTGTTTGAAGGCTCGAGCGATTCCGTATTATGATTTAGGGGCAAATGACATGGTTAATTAAGGTAAGTAAATTCTGCTCTAATATTAGCCTCATGGATGAATTTCTAGTCAAGGTTAATGACATAATTAGTGAAAAATAAAGAATTGGGTAGTAACCTAGGGCTTTCGATAATTTGAGAATTTACCCGTGAATTAGCTATGAAATCAATAATGGTGAATTTGGCTAAGTAAGAGGAGAATTTCCTTCTTTGAATATAAATTAACATATTTGTACAACATTTGGCTAGTTTCGAGTCCGTGGGTGTTAAGTTCGGGGTTTCAGGTGCAATCTTGACCCGGGAAGTAGGTGCGATGAGAGGTGAGTCTCCTTTCTAACCTTGTAAGGGGGAACTGTCCCCCTAGGTTATTTAAAATGCTATATGTGATAAATGGGGGGGCTACGTACATACAAGGTGACGAGAGTCCGTACGTAGCGGCTATTATTGTTATGTCCGGGTAGCTAGGCTTACACCATGTTTCTATGTTTTCCTTTAAATGTATTATATGCTTAGTGACGTAATGTTATTTGCGGCTTGTTTTCCTGTGATCATGGACTTTATGTAACTTTTAAGGAATTTTTCATGAAAAGTAAATGATGAATAGTAAATGTGTGGATGTGTGTGCATGTGACCGCTTCGCAATTTACATTCCGTGAGCCGAGAGTTGTTTCCCCCACTCTCATGGGAGCAGGCCGTACACCACGGCGAGATTGAAAGATATATATACATATTATGGTTCGGGTCGTTCGACCCTCGGCAGTGCAAAGACACGATCATTATGATGGCTCAGGCCGGTTGCCCTTAACCTGTATGCGCATGTTAAATTGTTAAGAATTCTATTATGGATTTTGAGTGTTCAGATAAACTTTTGAAGGAAAGAAAAGAATTATGAAGTAGAAATTATATATTTACGTTCAGTGTTTATTTGAATCATTGCTATTCTAAATGTTTACTGCTTTTATCATCCTTGTATGTCTGTTACTGATATTATATATTGCTAATCATTTTATTGTACCTTAGTGAGTGTCAAGTCGACCTCTCCTCACTACCTCTTCGAGGTTAGGCATGATACTCACTGGGTACATATATATATTTATGTACTTATGCTGCACTTCTGTACTCAATTGTACAGGTTCTGAGGCTGGTGCATCTGGTTATTCGACCGGAGCTTGAAGTGTATCCTGGACCTGACTCCACAGTGAGCTAACTCCATTGGCGATTCTCAACAATACTATGGAGTAATCTTTTGTTTATTTCTATCTACTTCTTTCAGACAACAGTATAGTTTGTATCATCTTTTGTATATTCTACTAGTTCGCCTATTGACTTGTGACACTAGTTCCTGGCACACACATAGTAGACTCTTTATTTTGGGACTGTATATATTGGTTCATGATCATTGTGGCTTTATTTACTTAAATTGGTTAATTTTCTGCTTTTATTTAAATGATCTAAGCTTAAATTTTTTTATAAATTGTGGGGTTGGTATGTCAAGTAAAGATAATCTCACTAGTAAACAACTGTTGGCTTCTCTGACTTCGGTGTTGGGCGCCATCACGACCTGGGTTGCATTTTGGGTCGTGACAACATGGTATCAGTGCACTAGGTTCACGTATGTCTCAGGAGTCGCGGGCAAACCCAATAGAGTCTTGCGGATCGGTACGGAGACGTCTATACTTATCTTCAGGAGGCTATAAGCTGTTAGGAAACCTCTCTTTGTTCTTATTCTATCGTGCAGTCGATGATTTACTAAATTCATTCTTCTACTCTCTCGTATATGGTGAGGACGTATGCATCTGATGTTCCGGACACGGGAGGGGCCGCTACCCCTTTCGTTCGAGGCCGTGGCAGAGGCCCGAGGAGGGGACCGACCCGAGGTAGGGGATAAGGGCGTCTCTGAGCTATTCCAGTCATAGCACAACAAGAGGACCCTACTATAGAGAAGCAGGGTGAGGTGCCCCCAACAGGTCCTGCTCCAATGGACTTTATGACGGCGCAAGGATTCCCGGAGATCATGGGCCGTATGATGCGGTTCATGGACACTATGTCCTAGGCTGCTTTATTTCCAGCGGATCCTGCCATACCTCAGGCAGGAGGGGGAGCCCAGACCCCTACTACCCAGGCTGCAGGCCAGACAATAGCACTCCATCATACCCCGGGTACACTGCCCGTGGGCAGGGCCCAGCCTATAGCAGCAGCACTTGAGCCCAGACCAGCTGCGGACGATAATCCAAAAAAGTTATTGGATAGATGGGGACTCCCTATCAGCTGGTGGTTGAGATAGCTCGTCCGATTGAGGGCTATCATTTGAAAGGCATAGAGCAGGGCCAGCAGGACATGAGGGCCAGATTCTCCGGGGATTTCAGAGGTGGCCCAGTTAGGGGTAGAGGTCAGCCCAGCATGCCTCCATATTCAGCACCCCTACCACCTCCCTGAGGTGTTCCAGCGAGGGCTCATGCCAGAGCATTCCTACCGCCCTCCAGCTCTTCAGAGTTCACCCAGTGGTTATCCTAGTTATCTGAGATTCCACAGTCCCGACTTCAGTGTTATGCCAGAGAGTGCACATCGCCTTCTGACCATTCAGGGTTCCTCTTCCTGGCGGCAGGCTATGATACCCGGAGGGTGTTATGACTGTGGGGATCCAAGTCATATGAAGAGGCACTATACCAGGTTTCGGGGCAAAGCGGTACATCAGGGTTTTCAGTCTATGGGTCCAGCACCAGCAATCAAGCCACCTAGAGGTGGGAGACAGGTCGGCAAGGGTCGTCCTAGAGGTGGAGGCCAGTTAGGGGGAGGTCAGCCAGCTCATGTTCATTGTGGCGGGGCTCAGTCTTCCGGTGCTCCAGCTAGATTCTATGTTATCCCGGCCAGATTAGATACAGTGGCCTTACACGCCATGATTACAGGTATTATTTCAGTATGTGGTAGAGAGGCATCAGTGTTATTTGATCCAGGATCCACTTATTCCTATGATTCGGCATATTTGCTCATTTTCTGGATGTCCCTCGTGAGTCCTTAGGTTCACCTATTTATGTGTCCACTCCCGTTGGCGGTTATGTGGTTGTAGACGGGATTTGCCGGTTTTGTGATTTAATTTTATGGGTTCGAGACTCGAGCGGATCTCTTATTTCTCGACATAGTTGATTTCGAGATTATATTAGGCATGGATTGGATATCTCCTTATCATGCCATGCTAGATTTCAATGCCAAGACAACTACCTTAGCCATGCGCGAGTTGCCTAGGCTGGAGTGGAGAGGTTCCTCAGTTAGTACAGCCAGCCGGGTTATTTCATTCTTGAAGGCTCGACATATGGAGAGGGATTGTCTAGCCTATTTTGGTTATGTGCGGGACACCACCACCTAGTCTCCGACGATTGATTCAGTGCTAGTTGTTCGAGAGTTTGCTGATGTATTTCCTTCAGATCCTCTGGGCATGCCTTTGGATCATGATATTGATTTATCCATTCATTTAGCGTTAGACACCCAGCCTATATCTATTCCTCCGTACCGTATGGGTCCGAAAGAGTTGAAGGAGTTGAAGGAGCAACTTAAGGAGTTGTTAGCTAAGGTATTCATCGGGCCAAGTGTATCGCTGTGGGGTGCTCTGATTATATTTGTAAATAAGAAGGATGGGTCTATGTAGATGTGTATTGATTAGCGCCAGTTGTACAAGGTCACCATTAAAAACAAGCATCCTTTTGTCACGACCCCAAATCCTAAACCGGCTGTGATGGCGCCTACGGTGGAACTATGCTAGCAAACTACGACATGTTCACAATTTGTTTCAAAATCCCAATCAAAATCCAATCATTTCATAATTATATAGGGTTTGCTAAATAAAATAGGCCAGTAAATAGTGCCACAACCCCAAAACCCGGAGCTAACAAGTCATGAGCATCTAGAAGAGTAAGCCAAAACATAATTTTATAATACAAAACCTCCGAATGAAAGCTAGATACAACAAGAAGGAAAAAACAGAGATACTGCAGACGCTGAACAACTACCTCTATATCCCGCAATCCGGCTCCACGCGGAATAAATGGATAATGCTCGATATCTGCACCTGAATCTAAACACATGGTGCATGGAGTAATGTGAGTACGTCAACTCAGTGGTAATGAAAATAAATCACTTCTAAGCGGCAACGAAACACATAAAATCAATGCCATCAAATAACAATATACACAACCTTACTTTCCAATAGTATAACATAGATATATGATATCATTGTTGATCCCAAATGCACACGCAAGTATACGTAGTTGACAAGTAATATAGGATTATAAGTCAAGATATCGTACCCACAGATACTTGTGATTAAGTATCAACTAAATTAAACCCAGACAATTAATCTAATCAAGCGAACACCAAATTATGAATATTTAACTAAAATTAATCTAGAATAGTAAACTATGAAATTAAACAAAATAATTGGCGAGATTTTAGATACGAATTCAATGAGATATGATATTCTAGAGCTATGGGTTAGCAAACAATCCTGTTGAGTTTTCCACTTAAATCGTCTAATTAATTTATCTGGTTTATTGATTAACGAGGTTAATATTGCTCGTAGCCTTCTCCCGAAGTATAACTCGCCTATTCAAGCTAACCTAACGCCTATATTCCAATGAAATTAGGATTAACAAGAACTCATTAGTAATTCCCGTATAATAATCAAGCAAGGCGATTAGGTATATTCCTATCCTAACCGCAAATCCGCTCCCCTTAAGGGTTAAGAACTTGCTCTACCCAATCTTATATGCAATCTAGAATTCCCTCTCTCGAGTTCAATCCTAGATTCGTAGATAGTAGTCAATTG
>ML436577.1:69775-130784 GCA_005239525.1 Nicotiana knightiana
TTAATAATTTTGTCGAATATTTGGATTTCCTCTTTCTGCTCCACAAGCTGGCCAGTATCCACAACTATTGATGGTAGGGCATCAGACACCTCAACCTTTTTATTCAATTGAGCCTACGGGTCATGGATATCTGCGCCAAATTGGTCTATCTCTTGTCTGAGCTCAGTTCTTCCTTCTATCAGTTGTTCTGTCATATTTTAAAGACCATCACGAAGAAACTCGTGGGATTTTATTAGTTGAGCTTGTTCCTATAGCCAATATTGGCTCATTATATCTACTTCTTCAAAATTATCTTTTGGTGGGAACTCTCTATCTTCGTCGAGTTGAGGTTCTTCTTGGAAATTGGCCATTATTTCATCCACTCTAGACTGGAGTCTTTTGATAGCTAAGGCGTCAATAACTTGTTGCTCGGTTATCACCATTTGTTGCTCTGCTGTTTCTCTCATCAAGTCCATAATACGAGCCACGCTCTCCGTATCTTCCACTTCCTTGCTCCTATCAAACTCATTAACATTATTAGATACATTACAATAAAAGCTCTGAGAAGGATAATAAGAATTAGCACAACAATTCCAATGGCCACCTTAACAATCACACACAGTAAAAAAATTCCACACATCAGATTGAGATGGACGATATTGCCACATGTGTGGTCCTCCACAATATGGACAATGATCGTCATAATAAGAAATTACGACTATTCGACCAATTATCATTCCAAGATGCCATGTCAAGAAAGATAGTAAAATATTAAATTACGATACAAATAAAAAATAAAAAAAAAACTTAAATAGACAAAAGTAAAAATTCAATCTAGTAGAGTAGTTAATTTCTAAGTCCCCGGCAACGACGCCAAAAACTTGTTGGTCCCAAACGCACATGCAAGTATACGTGGTCGACAACTAATATAGGATTGTAAGTCCAGATATCGTACCCACAGAGACTTGTGGTTAACTATCAACTAAATTAAACCCAAACAATTAATCCATTCAAGCGAACACCAAAGTGTGAATATTTAACTAAAAGTAATCTAGAATAGTAAACTATGAAATTAAATGAAATAATTGGCGAGATTTTAGATACGAATTCAATGAAATCCGATATTCTATAGAAATGGGTTAGCAAACAATCCTGTTGAGTTTTCCACTTAAACCGTCTAATTAATTTATCTGGTTTATTGATTGACGAGGTTAATATTGCTCGAAGCCTTCTCCCGAAGTACAAATCGCTTATTCAAGCTAACCTAACGCCTATATTCCTATGAAATTAGAATAAACAAGAATGCATTAATAATTCCCGTATAATAATCAACTAAGGCGACTCGGTATATTCCTATCATAACCGCAAATCCGCTCCCCTGAAGGGTGAAGATCTTGCTTTACACAATCTTATATGCAATCTAGAATTCCCTCTCCCGAGTTTAATCCTAGATTCGTAGATAGTATTTAATTGGTGATCAAGCAATCAAATAATTAAGCGCAAGACTGAATAAATAAACCAATATGATAAAATAATAAGAACAATTCAAACTTCAAACTACAACGTTCATGTAGCACCCCAAAACTCTAGAACTAATGAACTATGAAATTAAAGGAAGAGAAGAGAAGAAAAACTAGGTAGAAGCCTCCGACAAGCGTGGTGTGTGTTCCTCCACGTCCCTCCGTGAATCTCCTCGTCCAAATCGTGAATAATCCCCTCAAAGTTGTGTTTTTGGGTCTATTTATAAGTTTGGGACAAACCCTAANCCTTCGTCAATATCCCACGTGAATCTCCTGAAAAAATCCCCCTTGAAGTTGAGTTTTTCGGTCTGTTTATACGTTTGGGATAAACCCTAAACGTGTAGGAGACTTCTATTCACACCGGGAAACACTTAAAACCTTCAAAACTCGGAATTGACCGGACCAAGGACCCCCGGCGTTAGGCCCCAAACGCCCCACTATAGCCTGGGTAGGCTAGGCTTTAGGGGAAAAACGTCCCACTATAGCCTGGACAGGTCAGGCTTTAGGGGCAAAACACCCCCACTATTGACCGGGTCACTCCTTTTCCACTCTTGAGCGTATTTTTGACGTTTATGCACCCATTTAGCTCGGCTTCCATCTCCAATTCACCTACACATGAAATAAACTGCATTATGCACTATAACGTGTATTTTTATCCCTTAAAATCAACTTCAGAAAAATCCTTTGAAGAATGTATATTTTTCAACAACTTCAAACCGAAAGATTTAGTATGAAAATGAAACGATTCACGTAGAGGCCTCTCGGGCAAAACATATTTCATAAGCTCGGAGTGAAAGTAGTAATATCATAAGTAGCCCCTCGGGAAAAACATGTATCATAATCAACCCCTCGGGCATGCCTCACAGTCACTAATAATAAGTCCCTCAGCACCTCAAAGTCACTTATGCCTCCCAATCACTCGTCACTCGGCACTCGGCACTCTTTGCGCTTACTAGGGGTGTGTACAAACTCCGGAGGGGCTCCTTCAGCCCAAGCGCAAATATCACTCAGCACCTCACCATCACTCAGCACCTCACAATCAGGCCCTTATCCTCACTCAACAGAACCACTCAAAAGGCCCATCGAGCGAATCAGTAAAATAGGGTACTCGACCCAAAACATCATTTTAAATCTCAAAGTGGTGTAAATCATGCTGAGTTTCAAAAACAGTAAGCACAATGCGGTTTAGTGAAAACGTCATTACATGGTGAGGTAAAATAGCAGTAAAAAGCCCACAAGGGGTCTAAACAGATCGGCCTGAGGCCCCAAACACGGCTTATAGCCCAAAT
The DNA here is from genome assembly GCA_005239525.1 of Nicotiana knightiana. Lineage (NCBI taxonomy): Eukaryota > Viridiplantae > Streptophyta > Magnoliopsida > Solanales > Solanaceae > Nicotiana > Nicotiana knightiana. The sequence continues at coordinate 72,564 of ML436577.1, forward strand.
ATTTCTACAATCTTTAGAATATAGTTAAACATAAGGTTTTGAGTAAGATATGCAACTCATTAGTTTTCGCGGAGAGGACCTAGTCCAATTCGAAAATCAGTACGCGCCACAAACTCGTCATCCGACATGTGCGCCATTCTAAAAACCAATGAGAAAATAAGTAGTTCGGGGTTCCATACCCTCAAAATAAGATTTATAACCATTACTTACCTCTACCGGGCCACAACACTAGTCCACAATGCTCTTGCCCCTCGAATTGGCTCCCGACTGCTCCGAATCTAGCCAAAACCAGTTGAAAACTATCAAATTATCCAATCCTAAGAACCCGATCCAGCAGGAAAAACTAGTACCGGAGTTGTAATCAATGCTGACTTGAGCTTCTGAAAGCTCTCCTCACACTCATCATACCATTTGAATGGAGCACCCTTCTGGGTCAATCTTGACAAAAGCGAAGCAATAGAAGAGAACCCCTTCACAAAGTGATGGTAATATCCCCCCAAACCAAGGAAACTCCTAGTCACTATAACGGAGGACAGTTTGGGCCAACTCTGCATCGCCTCTATCTTCTTTGGATCAACCTGAATCCCCACACTAAACACCACGTGCCCCAAGAAAGCTACCGAACCAAGCCAAAACTCACACTTGGAGAATTCTGCATAAAGCTTCTCCTCCCTCAACCTCTGTAACACAACTCTCAAATGCTGAGCATGCTCTTCAAGTCCACGAGAATAAACCAGGATATCATCAATGAACAAAATGATGAAGGAATCAAGAAATGGCTAAAACACGATGTTCATCAATTGCATGAATGCAACTGGGGCATTGGTCAGCCTAAACGACATAACCAAGATCTCATAATGACAATATATGGTACTGAAAGCTGTCTTCGTAATGTCAGAATCCCGAAGCCTGAACTGATGATACCTAGATCTCAAATCAATCTTGGAAAACACTCTGGCTCCCTGAAGCTAGTCAAACAAATCATCAATGCAGGGAAAGGGATACGATTCTTCACCATAACCTTGTTCAACTGCCGATAATCAATACACATACACATTGACCCATTCTTCTTCTTCACGAACAACACCGGTGCATCCCAATGTGACACACTAGGCCGAATGAACCCCTTATCGAGGAGTTCATGAAGCTGCTCCTTCAATTCCTTTAGCTCCGCTGGGGCCATACGATAAGGTGGAATTGAAATGGGCTGAGTGCCTGACACCAAGTCAATACCAAAATCAATATCCCTGTCAGGTGGCATGCCTGGAAGGTCTGCAGGAAACACATCCGGAAAGTCACGAACCACTAGAACTGAATCAATAGCGGGAGTCTTACCACTGACGTCCCTCACGAAGGCCAAATATGATAAACACCCTTTCTCAACCATGCGCTGAGCCTTCAGGTAGGAAATCACGCTGCTAGGCATATACTCGGAAGAACCTCTCCACTCAACCTTTCTCAACAGTGTCGCCCACCTGAATTGACACATGAACAAAGGTGACTAGAGACTCATGGGGCATATCCAGAAAACTGGCAAAATATAAAAAAACATAGGAATATGTTGAACCAGGATCAAATAAGGCCAAGGCATCACGATAACAGACTAAGAAAATTCCAGCGATCACGCCGTTTGAGGCCATAGCATATGGCCTGGCTGGAAATGCATACATGCGAGCCTGACCTTCCTCTACTCGACCTCCACCTCTAGGGCGGCCTCTAGATGACTGACCACCACCCCTGGCTGCCTAGGCGAGTGGTGAACTGACTGGAGCTGAAGTCGAGGGCTGGCCCCTCTACTGAGAAGATCCACCGGTACGGCGGGAACACTGCCTCCACATGTGCCTGAACTCTCCACACTCAATGCAACTCCCTAGAGCTGGAGGCGGGGACTGATAGAAACCCCTAGCACCCGTACGGCCACTAGAAGACTCATGAATAGAAGAACCCTAAACTAGGGGTGCTCGAGCTGCACTCTGAGCTGGGACGACACCAAATGAAGTGCGGCCTGACCGAGAACCACGAGGACTCTTCCACAAATATGCACCACTATATGCTGGGCGGCCTGATTGAGGAGGCCTAAATAAACGGCCTCTACCCTACTGAAATTTTTCCCTAAAAGGAGTACCACTATAACTGCCTGCACCACGTGGCCTCTTGGCTTCCCTCTCTTCCCGCTCCTGGTGGCGAATAGACTCAATATCTCAAGATTTATCAACAACCTGCTCGAATGAAGCACCCGATACTCTCTCCCGAGTCATAATTAACCGAAGCTTATAAAAAATACAATCTACAAACTTCCTCACCCTCTCCCTATCAGTAGGGACAATCTCAGAAACATGCCTAGCCAACTTGGAGAACCTCATCTCGTACTGAGTGAGAGGTGCTGAACCAACCGGCCTACGCCTCTCGAATGACTCCCACCAAGTAAAGGAAGCACCCGCAAACCAAAATGTAACAAATGAGACCCCACTGGTCTCCAAAATAGTCGTGGTACGCAGTATCCTCTAGCACCTATCTAGAAACCCCTGGGCATCCTCGCCCTCTGTACCGCTCAAAGTCAGAAGCTGAAGTCTGCTCAATCTCTCCAACCCGCGCTGCTCGATCTCAAGAATATTAGGGACCACATAATCCTGGACCGGAGCAACTGGCTGAGCTGGGGCTGTTCCCAGTGCCTGAATACCCTGTGCAGCCTGCTCAGGTGCTCGGGCAGCTGGAGTCTGGTTGCCTCCCCCGGCCTGAGCTGTAGTGGCAGAAATAGACATGGCGACCGCTTCAGCCAAACGGGTGCATACTGTCAATATCTGAGACAGGATCTCCTCAAGACCAAGAATAACCATAGACAGTGCTGGTGCCTGAGCCTATCCCGCTGGGACACCATCGGGGGGAACCTGATCATGATCGATAGGGGGATCCTGTTGTACTGCCTCGACCTCTCGTTGGTATAGCCGGTGACTTGTCACTCTAATTGGTATGGCGTGTCCTCACCATCTGTGATAGAATGAAACAACGTAAGTTCAGATTTCAACAATCAATAGATCAGTACGAAAGAGTTGAAGAAAGATAGAAATGTTTCCAAAAAGTTCGGGAGCCTCTCGAAGATAAGTACAGACGTCTCTGTACCGACCCACAAGACTCTACTAAACCTGTTCATGACCGTTGAGTCCTGTGTAACCTAGGCTCAGATACCAAACTGTCACGACCTCAAATCCTAAACCGGCAGTGATGGCGCCTATCGTGGAACTAGGCTCGCCAACGACCACATGATCACAAGTTCTTGCAAAGTCCTAATAAAAATCCAAGCATTTCATAATTATACAGAGTTTTCTAAATAAAGTAGGCCAATAAAAAGTGCCACCAACTCCAAAACCCGGATCCAACAAGTCATGAGCATCTAGAAGATTAAGCCAGAACCTACTTTTATAATACAAAACCTCCGAATAAAAGCTAGATACAACAAGAAGGGAAAAACAGAGATACTGTGGATGCTGAACAACTACCTCTATATCCTGCAATCCGGCTCCACATGGAATAAATGGCTAATGCTCGATATCTGCACCTGAATCTGCACATAGGGTGCAGGGAGCAATGTGAGTATGCGAACTCAATAGTAATGAAAATAAATCAAGTCTAAGCGGCAATGAAACACATAAAATCAATGCCATCAAATCAAAATATAAACAACCTTACTTTCCAATAGTGTAACATAGATATATGAAACCATCATGCCTTAAAATCAACTTCAGAAAAATCCTTTAGAGAATGCATATTTTTCAACAACTTCAAACCGACAGATTTTTCAATCACTTGTCACTCGGCACACTGTGTGCTCACTGAGGGTGTGTACAGACTCCGGAGGGGCTCCTGCTGCCCAAAAGCTAATATCACTTAAAATCTCACCATCACTCAGCACCTCACAATCAGGCGCTCGGGCTCACTCAGCAGAACTACTCAAAAGGCCCCTCGGGCGAATCAGTAAAATAGGGTACTAGACCAAAAACATCATTTTAAATATAAAAGTGGTGTAAATCATACTGTGTTTCGATAACAGTAACCACAATGCAGCTGAGTGAAAACATCAATACATAGTGAGGTAAAATACCAGTAAAAAACCCCCAAGGGGTCTAAACAGATCGGAAAGAGGCCCCAAACACGGCTTATAGCCCCAATATTTCAACAACCTTTAGAATATGGTTTAACATAAGGTTTTGATTAAAATATGCAACTCATTAGTTGCCGCATAGAGGACATACTCCACTACAAAAATCAGTACGCGCCACATACTCGTCATCCGACATGTGCGCCATTCTAAAAATCAGTGAGAAAATATGTAGTCCGGGGTTCCATACCCTCAGGACAAGATTTATAACCATTACTTACCTCTACCTGGCCACAATACTAGTCCGCAATACTCTTTCACCTCAAATTGGCTCCCGATTGCTCCGAATCTAGCTAAAACCAGTTGAAAACTATCAAATTATCCAAGAATCTCGAAATTCGGCCAAACCCGAGCCCCAGGCCCACGTCTCGGAATTCTATAAAATTTGCATCATTAGAATCCTTGTCCTACCACGATTCTATACATACCAAGAACACTAAAATCGGACCACAATTGCTCACTCAAATCCCCAAAAGAAAAATCAATTTCCCATGCACCCTTCTTCCCCAATTTGGGATTAGTTCCTGCAAATTCTATGGTTTAATTACTTAGAAATCGACATATGAACGAGTTATAAAGTTAAAAACCTTACCTCCAAGTGATTCCATTTCAATTCCCTCTTCAATCCTGTCAAAAAGTGCTCCCAACTCGTCAACAATGGAGGAAATATGAGCTATTCTCGCACAAATGGCCTTTTAAAACATTTTGCCCAGCCATTAAATTTTCTTCACTGTGATCGTGAACCTTGGCACGTGATCGCGATGCACAGACCAACCAACCAATGTAATCATAGACCGATACACGCGATCACATAGAACAATTCTCCACCCCACACACGCGCCTAAAAATACTCTATGCGATAGCAGAAACACCTACGCGATCGCATTGCCTATCCTGAACAACCAATGTGATTGCAATCCTAACCATGCAATCGCACAGAACAAAATGCCTGCCCCACTATTTTTCTCTACGTGATCGCAAACATCCTCCCGCGATCGCGTAGAAAGAAACCAAAACTTCACACCAGCAGAAATCTGCCTAGTTTTCAAGCCAAGAGTTGGTACGTGAACAACCCGAGGCCTTTGAAACATACCAACATATCCCATGACATCATTCAAACTTATTTGAGCCTTTGAAACACCCAAAATAAGGCAAAAACACCAAAATCACATCAAATTCAAGCCTATGAATTTCGAAACTTCCAAATTTCGCCAACTATGCCGAAACTAATCAAAACACCTCTGATTGCCCTAAAATTTTGCAGACATATCCAAAATTACATTACTAACCTGCTCCAACTCCTAGATATCCATTCCGACCATGATAGCCTATTTTCCACTGCCGACCGGAAATCGCCAAAAACTAACTTTCGCCAATTCAAGCCTTATTCTACACCGGACACCACAAAAATATTCTGAACACACTCCTAAGTCCCAAATCACCTAACGAATCTATTTGAGCTTTAAAATCCGCATTCCGAGGTTGGTTACCAATAAGTCAACTCTCAGTTGACTTTCTCAACTATTAGGCTACTTTAAGAGACCAAATGCCTCAATTCTCACCATAACCACTCCGGACCAAAGCCAACTAACCCAATACAACAAAACAAGGGTAGCAATATATAACAAGTGCAGAAATGGGGGAAACGGGGTAAATCTCATGGAATGAATGGCCGGGTCGTTACACTTTTACCGTGAATCGATGATTTGTTTGACCAGTTGCAGGGTGACCGTGTGTTTTCAAAGATCGATTTGAGATCGGGGTATCATAAATTAAGGATTCGGGCTTCAGGTGTTCCGAAGACTGCTTTTCGTACGAGATGTGGCCATTATGAGTTCCTTGTGATGTCCTTTGGTTTGAGTAATGCTCCAACTGCATTCATGGAGTTGAAGAATAGGGTGTTCAGGCCGTATATTGATTCCTTTTTTATTCTCTTCATTGATGACATTTTCATTTACTCACGTAGCCTGGGGGAGCATGAGCAACATTTGAGAGTTTTGCTCCAGACTTTGCGAGAACATAAGCTATATGCTAAGTTATCCAAATGTGAGTTCTTGTTGGATTTCGTGGAATTCTCGGGGCATGTGGTATCAGGAGAGGGTATCAAGGTTGATCCTCGGAAGATCGAGGAAGTTTAGAGTTGGTCGCGTCCTACTTCAGCTACAGAAATCACGAGTTTTTTGGGCCTAGCAGGTTTTTATCGTCGATTTGTGGAAGGTTTCTCTTCTATTGCAGCTCCATTGACTAGATTGACTCAGAAGAATGCCATATTTCGATGGTCTGACGAGTGTGAGGAGAGCTTTCAGAAGCTCAAGACAACATTGACCTCAACACCAGTTCTAGTATTGCCTTCCGATTATGGGATGTACATAATATATTGCGACACTTCACGTGTTGTCTTGGGGTGAGTATTGATGCAGGAGGGGCGAGTTATTTCTTATGCTTTGCGCCAGTGGAAGGCTCATTAGAAGAATTACCCTGTGCACGATTTGGAGTTGGCAGTGATTGTTCATGCTCTTATGATTTGGAGGCACTACTTGTATGGAGTGTCATGTGAGGCTTATATAGACCACCGTAGCTTGCAGCACTTGTTCAAGAAGCAGGATCTTAATTTGAGGTAGCGCAGATGGCTTGATTTGTTGAAAGATTATGATATCACCATTGTTTATCACCCGGGGAAGGCAAATGTGGTAGTACATGCTTTGAGCATAAAGGAGGAGAGTGTGGGTAGCTTGGCTTATATTAAAATAGAGGAGAAACCTCTAGCCTTGGACATTCCGTCCTTGGCCAATCGCCTGGTGAGAGGATTCTACATGAGGCACATATTTATCTGTATTCAATTCATCCTGGTGCTACGAAGATGGGTCGTGACTTGAAGCAGCATTACTGGTGGAGGCGAATGAAGAACGAAATTGTGGGGTATGTGGCTAGGTGTCTTAATTGCCAGCAGCTGATGTATGAGCACCAGAGGCCAGGAGGCCTACTTCAGTAGATGCCCATTCCTGGGTGGAAATGGGAGCGCATCACTATGGGCTTTGTGGTTGGGTTGCCTCGGACTTTGCGGAAGGTTGACGCTATTTGGGTCATTATAAATAGATTGACCAAATCGATGCATATCATTCCAGTAGCTACTACATATACTTCTGAGAGGTTGGCCCAGATCTACGTTCGGGAGATAGTCCGGTTGCATGGTGTGCTCGTTCCACTGTATCAGATCGAGGTCCTGAGTTCACCTCGCACTTCTGGAGAGCATTGCATAGTGAGACTGGCACCCAAATATACCTCATCACAACATTTCACCCTCAGTGGGACCAGTTCTTTCCTTTGGCCGAGTTTGCTTACAATAATAATTATTAGTCCAACATTGAGATGACACCATTTGATTCTTTGTATGGTCGGCGATGTCATTCCCATATCGGGTGGTTTGAGCCTGACGAGGCTAAGTTATATGGCACCGACCTGGTGAGGGACGCCTTGGAGAAAGTGAAGTTGATTCAGGAGAGGCTCCGTACTTAGCAGTCAAGACATAAGAGTTACGCGGATCAGAAGGCGCGTGATGTGCCATTTATGGAGGGAGATAGGGTCTTGTTGAAAGTCTCGCCTATAAAGGTATTATGAGGTTTAGGAATAAGGGCAAGATGAGCCCGAGGTTTTTAGGTCCATTCGAGGTGTTGAGGAAAGTTGGGGAGGTTGCTTATGAGCTGGCCTTGCCTCCCAGTTTATCAGGACTTCATCCAGTTTTTTATGTATCCATGCTCCAAAGGTACCACACTGACTTCTCTCATGTGGTTGACTTCATCACTATTCAGTTGGATAAGAGGTTGGGCTACGAGGACGAGCCAGTTGCTATTATTGATAGACAGGACCGCAAGTTGAGGTCCAAGAGAGTTTCAGTTGTAAAGGTCCAGTGGAAGGGCCAACCAGTCGAGGATGCGACCTGGGAGTCCGAGGAGGACATGCGAAGCATATATCCACACATATTCAGCACTCCAGGTACGATTCTAAACCCGTTCGAGGACGAACGTTTGTTTAAAAGGTGGAGAATGTAAGGACCCGACCGGTCATTTTGTGATATCGGACCCCGTTCCCCTAAATGAAACCTCCCATAGCGGCTTATTATGATTTCAGACTTGCCGGGACTGGTGGTCCGGTATTCGGGTGTGTTTAGAGTGTTGTAAGAGCATTTGGTTCCTTAAGGTTGGCCTTTAAAGCCAAGTTTTCCTTCGATCAACGTTTTGGATAAACAAGCTCAGAATCAAGTTATGTCGGTTCCGGTAGCTTCGTGCGATGATTTCTGACCTGGGCGAATATTCGAAATGGGTTTCTAATAACCCGGGGGCGTTTGGGCGGCCAATATTGAAATAAGAAGTTCCTTAAGTTCGTATTTTGGGATGGGACGTGTTTTTTTTTATCGAGGTCCGAACGGAATTCCGAGACCTGGAATAGTTCTGTTATCATTTATGACTTGCCTACAAAATTCGGTATCATTCCGAGGAGTATAGGTTGTTTCAGCATGATGTTAGCGAAGTCTAGAAAACTTAAAGTTTCTAAGTTTGGTTCTAGGGGTTTTGAGGTGTGATTTTGAGTTTTAGCATTGTTTTAGGTATTCCGAAGGCTCGAGCGACTCCGTATTGTTATTTGGGACTCGTTGGTATATTTAGACGGGGCCTCGGGTAGGCCCAAGTGCCTCTCGAACACCACACAAGGCCAAAAACCAGCTGTTCTGGTTTGACTGCAGGTGCGGTTGCCTAGTCGCAGGTGCGGGACCACTCCTGGGGTCCCAACATCGCAGGTGCGACCCCTAGTGGTCAGGCCGAATCTCGCAGGTGCGGATAAAATTCCGCAGGAGTGGAGCCGCAGCTGCGGTCACCACTCCGCAGGCACTGGCCCAGGCATCCTAGTCCATTTCTGCAGGTGCGAGCCTTTGCTCACAGGTGCGGTCCTTGAGTCGTAGGTGCGGAAACACTGTTCAGACAATGTCTTTTTATACACGGGTTTTAATTCATTTTTCTCACTTTCTTCGTCTTTCTTGGGGAGATTTCAACCATTTTAGAACGGCAAATGACCTGGTTATTTAAGGTAAGTAAATTCTACTCTAATATTAGCTTAATGCATGAATTCCTAGTTAAGTTTAATCACATAATTAGTGAAAAATCAAGAATTGGATAGTAACCTAGGGCTTTCTATAATTTTAGAATTTACCCGTGAATTAGCCATGAAATCCAGTAAAAATCATATATAAATGATCTTTAGGCTTTGGTGAGTGTTTGTTTCGAGAATTGTTGGAATCCGAGCATGCGGGCCAAGGGTCAGATTTTAGAATTTCTTCAAGAATGGTGAATTTTTCTATGTAATTCGAGAATTTCCTGCTTTGAATACAAATTAACATATTTTTACAACATTTGGCTAGTTCCGAGTCCGTGGGAGTCAAGTTCGAGGTTTCGGGCGCATTCTTGACCCAAGAAGTAGGTTCGACGGGAGGTGAGTGTCCTTTCTAACCTTGTAAGGGGGAACTGTCCCCTAGGTGATTTAAAATGCTATATGTGATAAATGTGGGGGCTATGTACATACAAGGTGACAAGAGTCCGTACGTAGCGACTATTATTGTTATGTCCGGGTAGCTAGGCTTACACCATGTTTCTATGTTTTCCTTGAGATGTATTATATGCTTAGTGAGTTAATGTTATTTGCAGCTTGTTTTCCTAAGATCATGGAATTTAAGTAATTTTTAAGGAATTTTCACGAAAATTAAATGATGAATAATAAATTTGTGGATTGTGTGTGCATGTGACCGCTTCGCAATTTACATTCGCGAGTGGAGTGTTGTTTCCCCCACTCTCATGGCAGCGGGTCGTACGCCACGACGAGATTGAAATATATATATATATATATACATATTATGTTTCGGGCCATTCGACCCTCGACAGTGCACAAATATAATCATTATGATGGGTCAGGCCGATTGCTCTTATCCTGTATGCGCATGTTAAATTGTTAAGAATTCTGTTATGGATTTTGAGTGTTCAGATAAATTTTTGAAGTAAAGAAAAGAATAATGAGATAGAAATTGTGTATTTATGTTTAGTATTTATTTGAATCACTGCTATTCAAAATGATTATTGCTTGTATCATCCTTGTACGTCAGTTACTGATATTATATATTGCTAATCATTTTATTGGACCTTAGTGAGTATCAAGTCGACCTCTCGTCACTACCTCTTCGAGGTTAGGCGGGATACTCACTGGGTACATATATATATTTATGTACTCATGCTGCACTTCTGTATTTAATCGTACGGGTTCTGAGGCTGGTGCATCTGGTTATCCGACCGAAGCTTGACGTGTATTCTGGACCTGACCCCACGTTGAGCTGACTCCCTTGGCGATTCTCAGCAATATTGTGTTGTTATCTTTTGTTTATTTCTGTCTACTTCTTTCAGACATCAGTACTGTTTGTATCATCTTTTCTATATTCTACTAGTTCGCCTGTTGACTTGTGACACTAGTTCCTTGCACACACATAGTAGACTCTTTATTTTGGGACTGTATATATTGGTTCATGATCATTGTGGCTGTATTTCCTTAAGTTGGTTAATTTTCCGATTTTATTTAAATGATCTAAGCTTAAACCTTTTTATAAATTGTGGGGTTGGTATGTCAAGTAAGGATAATCTTACTAGTAAACAACTATTGGCTTGCCTTACTCCGGTGTTGGGCGCCATCATGACCTGTGTTGGATTTTGGGTCATGACAAACTATTGCCAACTATATATCTACCTAGAGTCTGATGTCACAATTCATGAACTACTAATGAATGCTACAAGTATTCGACTGAAAGAAAAATATCTTTCTTTTGAACGAAATAAAACAACAACTAAATAGTGTAGAGAAGTCTCCAGGAGTCTGCAAACGCCAGCAAATCTACCTGTTGTCTCGGTGAAAATGCACATCTATGTCTTGAACTTAACATTGGTTAGTACCTGGATCTGCACAAGAAGTGCATAGTGCAATATCAGTACAACCGACCTCATGTACTGAGTAAGTGCCGAGCCTAACATCGACGAAGTACTGACAATGCTACGGCGGGGCACTAACAATATTATCATTGAAAAATATATAATAAACCAAGAAGGAAATTCTAAACAAAACAAAACAATAATCCGTAGCAATGAATAAAACAGCTCAGCCACCTTTACCAGGCCTCAACTTTAACAAATTCTCACATAAGTTTCCAAATTTCCAATTCCACTCTGAAACAACCATAACTATATAGTATGATAAACAATAAAGTAAAATAGTAAGTTTTCAAATCCTTGTGATTAAAAAATCAGTAAAACATAAATGTCCTCCCTTATTGCTCCTTGTTGCGGCACGCAACCCACTCTCACCTATCCACCCTTATTGCTCCTCCCTAGATATATCACCCTTATTTCTCCTTTTGCGGCGTGCAACCTGATCCCATCTGTCCACCCTTATGACTCCTTCTTGCGGCGTGCAACAGGATCACACCAAACAATCACATCTCTTGATAAAAAAGGATTTTTAACGATTTAAGTCAAAGCCTTTCACAATATTTATGTCTCAACAATTATATACAGAACAAGTTTCACTTTAAGAAACAGTCTGAGCAGAATATGAAATAATGACAATAAAACAATGAGTATTCCAGCCTTTATTTTATAAATAGTAAAACATGAATATTCCCCCTTATTGCTCCTTGTTGTTGCGCGCAACCCTATCCCACCTGTCCACCCTTATTGCTTCTCCATATATATATATATATATATATATATATATATATATATATATATATATATATCACCCTTATATCCCCTTTTGCGGTGTGCAACCCGATCCCACATGTCCACCCTTATCAGTTTTTGTTGCAGCGTGCAACCCGCTCCCACCAGACAAATCACAATTCATCTCTTTATTTGTAGTAAAGTTTCACAAATCAGATTCCAAGCCTTTCACAATACTTAAGCCTCAGTTATCATGAACAAGAAACTGTACTATTTAGAAACTTCACCAATAATCACTACATAGCGAAACCAAACGAAATGTATAATATAACACTGACAACCAGCTCAACCAGATGTATCACAATGTGACTAAGGAACAAGTAGCACTTCCAAAATATTTGGAACAATACTTAACACAAGTCGACGAAAATAATTAGGCATCAATGATCATAAAACAATTTAAGCTATGAATCAATTAAATTGGAAATAAGGAAGGGACCATGTTCGACAATAATTTTGGTGGTGCATACATTCTCGTCACCTCATCTATACACCACACACATGCAAATTCACATAGCAGTTAAGTGCGGATCCTATTCCCACAAGTCAAGGTTAAACCAAGCACTTACCTCAAATTCGCAGGCCACTCCCTGTTCAATTACCGCTTTTTCTTTCAAAATTTCCTCTAACCCGCTCAAATCTAATCATAATTAGATAACTATCATTAATTTATGCTAAAGGAACTATCTTTACTAAAAATCATTGTTTTCCTAAGGTTTCTCAATAAAAGTTAAACCCCGACCCTGGGCCCGCTTGGTCTAAACTCGGGGTTCGGAACTAATTTCATTTACCCATTAACCCACGAGCCCGAATATTCAATTAGTTTGAAATCCGAGCCCACTTCAATGATAAAATTCCATTTTTATAAAATTCCCTAGTTCTACCCCAAACCCCCAATTTCTACCATGAAAATTCTTGTTTTTTGATTGAAACGTCATGCAAAACATTGGATAATTTAAAGAGAAGAATTTAGAATTGTTTACCAACACTTTGGGGATGAATTTGTGTGAAGAAAATCGCCTCTAGGTATTTGTAGTTCGAAAAATATGAAGAAAGATGTTCTGCCCATTTTTAAAACATTTTTAACACGTGGGATGGGTGACCATAATATTTCTTGAGCACATATACATGAAATACTGGATGAACTGAGGATAACCCCGGAGGAAACACAAGTCTATAAGATACCTCCCCACTCTATCAAGAATCTCAAATGGTCCGATATACCTAGGGCTCAACTTGCCCTTCTTCCCAACACTCATGACACCCTTCATGGGCAATACCCGAAGTAACACTCTCTCTCCAACCATGAATTCCACATCCTGAACCTTATGATCGGCGTAACTCTTTTGCCTAGACTGAGTTGCACGAAGTCGATCCTGTATAATCTTGACCTTATCTAGGGCCACTTGGACTAAGTCTGTACCCAATAACTGAATTCTCTACTAATAATATTATTGTAGGCAAACTCCGCTAATGGCAAGAATTGATCCCAAGAACCTCCAAAGTCAATAACACATGCGCGGAGCATATCCTATAGAATTTGAATAGTACGCAAGGACTGCTCATCCGTCTGAGGATGAAATGTTGTGCTCAACTCAACTCGGGTACCCCACTCTCGCTGAACTGCCCTCCAAAAGTGCGAGGGAAATTGCATACCTCGATAAAAAATTATAGACACGGGCGCACCGTGAAGGAAAATAATCTCTCAAACATATATCTCTGCCAACCGCTCTGAAGTGTAAGTACTTGCCACTGGAATGAAATGTGCCCATTTAGTCAACCTATCCATAATAACCCAAACGGCGTCGAACTTCCTCTGAGTCCGTGGGAGTCCACCAACAAAGTCCATAGTGATACGCTCCTACTTCCACTCAGGAATCTCTATCAGTTGAAGTATATCACCGGGTCTCTGATGCTCATATTTCACATGTTGGCAATTCAAACAACGAGCCACATAAGTAACAATATCCTTTGTCGTCGTTCGCCACTAGTAGTGTCACGACCCCAAATCCAGGCGAGTCATGATGGAACCTATCATGGAACTAGGCCAGCCAAAACCCAACTTGAATAATAATAAGCCTCATTTTTATATTTTTACTATACTGATTACCCATAAAAGTTCCTTTAAACATTTATAAAAACAGTCAAAACTATATTGAATAATAAATACAACCCCCGAGAACCCAGAGCCACTGGTCATGAGCATCTACATAAAATATACAATTGAATGAAAATAAATTGTATAATAGTAAATAGGAGAGGGAGCAAGACTGTGGACGCATGCAGCTACCTCGCAAACCTCCGAGAATCTCTGACACCGATAGGCAGCTCACCCTGCCCTAACACATGAATCTGCACACAAGGTGCATGGAGTAATGTGAGTATGCCAATTCGGTAGTAATGAAAATAAATCAAGTCTGAGAAGCAAGAAACACATAAAATCAATGTCATCAAATAACAACAGACACGACCTTTCTTCCCAACAGTATAACATAGATATGTGAAATCATCATGCCTTAAAATCATCTTCTGAATAATCCTTTAAAGAATGCATATGTTTAACAAATTCAAACCGAAAGATTTAGTATGCAAATGAAAGTAGTAAAATCATAAGTAGTCTCTCGAGCAAAAACATGTATCATAATCAGCCCCTTGGACATGCCTCGCAATCACTCAGCACCTCACCATCCCTCAGCACCTCACAGTCACCCATGCCTCCCAATCACTCGTCACTCGGTGCACTTACTGGGGATGTGTACAGACTCCGGAGAGGCTCCTTCAGCCCAAGTGCTAATATCACTCAGCACCTCACCATCACTCTTGGCCATCGGCCACAACATGTAGAACCACTCAAAAGGTCCCCTCGGCCGAATCAGCAAAACAGGGTACTCAACCCAAAACATCATTTTAAATCTCAACCCCAAGGGGTCTAAGCAGATCGGCACGAGGCCCCCAACACGGCTTATAGCCTAACTTTTTCACAAATCTTTAGAACATAATTGCAACTCATTAGTTGTCGCGGAGAGGACCTAGTCCAATAAAAAAAGCAGTACGCGCCACATACTCGTCATCTGACATGTGCGCCATTCTAAAATCAATGAGAAAATATGTAATCTGGTGTTCCATACCCTCAAGACAAGATTTATAACCATTACTTACCTCTACCGGGCCACAACATTAGTCCTCAAGGCTCTTGCCCCTCTAATTGGCTCCCGGTTTCTCCGAATCTAGCCAAAATCAGTTTAATATCATTAATATATAATCAAGGAATACAACCCAATCGAAAATTATCAATTTACACAAAAATCACAAAATTTGGCCAAACCCGAGCCTCGAGCCCACATTTCGGTATTTGATAAAATTTGCATCACAAGAATCCTCATCCTCCCATGAGACCGTACATACCAAGAACATCAAAATCGGACCACAGTTGCCCCCTAAAATTTCCAAAAAAAATTCCTAACTCTTTCCTCCGCTTTTCCAACTTTTCTTACTTTAATCATCCAAATAGAAGCCTAAACTGAATTAAAATAGCATAGAAACAATGATAATAACCCGAGAACTTACCTTCACTGAAGAATCATGAATCCCCTCTCCAATATGCCTTCAAAATAGCTACTCTCGCATACAAAAATTGTGAAATGAAATGAATTTCACGGAGGCCCTTTAAATACTATTTCTGCCAGTCATTTGCGCACCTGCGGACCCGCACCTGCGGTCCCAGGTGCACACTTGCGGAATCCCACTTAACAGACCAAATTCCGCACCTGCGGCTTCGCACGTGCGGCCCAAACTTCGCACCTGCAGAAATTCCCCTGCCTAGCCTTTGCGCACATGCGCTCTGCCCATCACACCAGCGGCTACCCAACCGCAGGTGCGGTCAACACCAAAACTTTCACACCAGTAGCTATTGCTGCAAATTTCCAAGTCAAAAAATCCCGCCAACAATCTGAAACTAATCCCGAGCCAATTGGGGCCCCAACCAAACATACCAACTCACCCCATAGCATTATTCCAACTTACTCGATCCTTCGAAACACCAAAAACAACACGAAAACACCAAAATTACATGAAATTCAAGCCCATGAACTTTGAAACTTCAAAATTTCGCCAACTATGCTGAAATCGACCAAAACACCTCCGATTGACCTGAAATTTTGCAGACATATCCAAAATGACATTACGAACCTTCTCCAACTTCCACAATTTTATTCCGGCCCTGATAGCCTATTTTCCACTGCCGACCAGAAATCGCCAAAAACTAACTTTCGCTAATTCAAGCCTAATTTTAAATCGGACATCACAACAATATTCTAAACACACTCCTAAGTCTCAAATCACCTAACGAAGCTATCCGAGCCATCAAAATCCGTATTCCGAGGTTGATAACCAATAAGTCAACTATCAGTTGACTTTATTAACTATTAGGCTACCTTGAGAGACTAATTGCCTTAATGCTCACCATGACCACTCTGAACCTGGACCAACCGACCCAACACACATAAATTAAGTTGAACCACATAAAATGAAGAAGAAACGGGGGAAACGGGGCTAAACTCTCGGAACGACCGACCAAGTCGTTACATCCTCCCCACTTAAACATACGTTCGCCCTCGAACGTGCCAAGAGTTGTTCTCCAACACCATCAAACTGTTATGTAGCTTACCATGCCCATACACGGGGGTGATCCCACGTCACCCTATCCCATATAGTTCCCATAGCACAATACCGTTGTAATTTCGGAATTCAATTCCTTGCCCATAAACCTTAGCACAAAATTCCCACTTCTGAAACGATATACAAGATCAAAATAACTATAACTATAAACTGAACAAGCCTGAATATGCTGAATCAATCCATATACGTACCCCAGATGAAATCACATAATACACCGCGTGACCCAACTCTCATAGCAATAACTCTTAACCTCAATAACTGCTCAGAACAACCAAACACATGTACACCACCTTTTATCAAGAAATGCCTCGCTATAACACTTACATACACTGCGGATGGTGAAAGAAGCACATAGAACTAATAACCATTCGTCCGATGAACCAGACATGAAACTCCCCTTTCCCAAATAGGAATTATAGAAGATTTCGAAGCCAACTCCCGATATTTATCCTTCTAACCAAGTTGTAGAAAACTTCGAAAATATTCATTCTAGTTCAATGACATCCTCTCATCAGTCATAACCCCCCTGATAACATGACACTAACCATTCGACACATCTATACAATTCGAAACCAAAAACTGTGCAACTTGGCTACTTAACAACAACTTCCCCATGTAATCAAATTATATAAAAGATCCACACGAGAGGACTATCCTGTTATTAGCAATTACTGTCACCATATAATACTAAAAACCTGGCACACACCGTAAAAATCAAAACACATGAATCTGATACCAAAGGTCATACCCCTACATAACTCCGCTACACTACGCGATCTCACCCAACAGCTGGTCCACTTGGATTATTTCAAGACACCTTGCCAAGAAATCAATAACCACTCGAAATTCGTCATCAAGTACTCAAAGTGCATTGCCATAACCACAGGGGAAAACCGGACGATACCATTCCATCCGAAATATAAGGTATATAACCAACATGCCTCAATCCCACAACACCCAATTACTTACCTTACTCAAATCTAGCTATAAAGCCTAATTAGAACCGCATCATCTGTGCATATAACCAGTAATCACCACTCCTCGCAACACCGAAGGGTAACTCATATATCACTCCAGAACATGAACAAATCAATCACAATCGAATGGTACCTTTCTCAATATAGAAACTTCGGAGCCAACAATTCTGATCCGGTGCAGAACACACACCCATATTAGCCTACCAGAGACCCTAAATTAACTTTGATCACCCACGACAGATAGAGAACTTACCTAAAAGTTCATAATGACAGAATCATGGTACATACTAACACCCGACTAGCTCAGGTCGCCTCTTCACATTTCACTTCCACCAAATATCCTGTTTATGAGAAATCTCAGTCTCGAAGTCCATGAAATGTACGGATTACCATATCTGATCAAAACTCCACCGCTCGAATACATAATACATCCCAATACTCACTCATTCCACAGGTATTACCCCTATAATTCTTCCGTTCACCAAGCAACCTTGAATATCAAGAATCGATCCATCAATAGGGCACCGCGATACCAATGGAGTACCCTTAACTCAAACACATTGCTCTTTCTGAAATATATACCATCATCAAGTCGCACCAATTGGTGATATCATCTACCTAGTCATCTGAAATTGCCCATTCTGCCTAAGAATTTATGACCTTCCTTCCAGAACCAAATTATGGCCTCTCATATGCAAGTCTCATCTCGACCCAACATACCGCACACACCGTGCCAACCTAGAAAAAATACGAGAACTCCATGGTACCTTCTGACCCACAAGCGACTACGCACCCAAGTAGACAAGAACTCCCATTGGATCCCATTTAGAAACAAATTAGTTGCACGCCATAAGAAAATATGCACCCTTAACCGCGGTAGAAACCACCAGGAACTATCCGAAATCACATTTGCGCAACACCAATCCATCAGGACTGAATTCTTCTAACTCAACCAACTACGCAGACCACCAAAAATCCAAGAGCATTGCTAAGAAACACCTGAAAAGTCGTCACCTTATGGACACCCCAAAGAACTAATCATATCCCTTACCATGCTGATCCGACCTACTACCAAGTTTCCCTATTTACCCAAGTTTCTTCTAACTTACCTTTAAATTAATACTTCTTCCAGCCATAATACATCAAATTTTTACCCAGACCCACCACACGCGACCCAAGCACAAAACGATACCGTCTAAGGCTCATTAGAGACTGAATACTCCCTCAATCATCCCCAAATGCACCACATTAGAAATACTTACCCTGAAGAGACTTCCTGCGAATCTAAAGCCATTACCTTTACCTTCATGATACCGATATGTAGAATTCGTGATGATGTAGAAGTACCACAAGTCTTGACATCCTCTAACCTAAATCTCAATCACACTGACCAATTAGACAGAATCGACCTGGCCCGTTTGCACACTGACATACTAGGAGAGTAATCCACTCACTCAAAGCCATAAGCAAATTCATACACTACACGCACTACACCTTTTACAATTTCCACTAAATCATTCAGTAGAACCCAATTACCCAACATAGTACATTGAAATATATATCGAAGAAATTTCCATTACTCGTGACATTCCCAGACTATACCAACAGGTCACAACTGATTTACCATTATACCTCGAACTGAAACCAATACCACACATAATCATGTACTCAATCTTATCAATAACGAGCTCCCCCACTTGGCCCTAAGCCAAGGATCAAGACAAACAAGACTATGCCCACACATTATTACTGCCACCATGTTGTGGAGGGATTCAACTAAATCCTACATAAGCTTACATGACCCAAACCCTAACACTCAAATCAATTTCCAATCTCGTATCCACCATTGGAACAGTCATGCCAACTTCCACAAGCGATCTAAACTCCAATCACAACATATATCTTTTACTGGTATAAGAGAACTTATTACAGAACTACATAGGGACAACACACCCTAGGACAACCCCCACTGCCCTCTAAGCCTCAACTGCTATATCTCCATACACTTTTGAGGACCAGAACTATCTCGCAATCACTACACCTTCCTGTATCTGAACGCCCACCCTCGAGGCACCACAATCCGCGGTAAAAACCTGAAGCTGATGGCAGAGCTAACACTGGAGTGGCGTTCACAGAAATCTTGATCTTCTGGAAGCTCTACCCACACATGACTGACCACATGGATACCCTCACTGTACACCATGTGTCCTAAGAATGCTACTGAACTGAGCAAAAATTCACACCCAGAGAATTGGCATAGAGCCCTTCCTCCCTGAATCTTTATAGTGCCATCCTCAGATACTGAGCATACTACTCCCGACTACGTGAATATGCCTGAACGCCATCAATGAATGCAATAACAAGGAGTGCTAATAAGGCTAGAATACACCATCAATCAAATACATGAACGTTACTGGAAAAAATGATTAACTCAAAGACATCACCAGGAACTCATAACCCAACAGAGAAACCTGCTTCACTCCACAACTACACAACATGAGAGGTCTTCAAACAAACTCACGACTAAAGGCCATATACCAAATCGAGACAGAAATCAAACACTCAATAAATCTTACCACAATTCAAGCCAACCCTTTCGACACATTTCACAATATGAACACATCTAACCATTAATTCACACCCACCACATAGGCATCTAGTCACCAATTCTCAGCAATAAGAACAATAACGGACCTACAAGTCCCCAGATTACACGTGCTCACACAACGAAAATCTCGGCAATCAAGCCACAGAATAAATCCGGCCTCAAGTCCTCCATACTGACCCATTACCAACATGCCAAAATCACATCTCATCCATGGAATCCACAAGTTGTCGATGCACACCTGATACCAAGTGCTCTTGTGCGCGTTCGAATACATGGAAGGAATTCAAGAGTTACACTCTTAGCTAAATACAATGGATTCGCATGACAAAATTTTTTAAAAATGTGAGATTTTTCCTAAAGGGTTCCGCAGCCGCTCGAAGATAACTACATACGTCTCCATACCGATCCGCAACCCTCTACTAAACCTGCTCATGGCCGGTGAGTCCTATGTAACCTAGCGCTCTGATACCAAGCTGTCACGACCTGAAATTTAGGCCAGTCTTGATGTCGCCTATCATGGAACTAGGCCAGCCAAAACCGAACTCGAATCATAATAAGCATCATTTTTACATTTTTACTACACCAATTACCCATAAAAGTTCCTTTCAACATTTATAAAAGCAGTCAAAACTATACTGAATAATAAATATAACCCCCGAGAACCCGGAGCCACTGGTCATGAGCATCTACATAAAATATACAACTCAACAAAAATAAATTCTATAATAGTAAATAGGAGAGGGAGCAGGACTGCGGACGCATGCAACTACCTCGCAAACCTTTGAGAATCTCTGGAACCAATAGGCAGCTCACCCTGCCCTAACACCTCAATCTGCACACAAGGTGCAGGGAGTAATGTGAGTACGCCAACACAGTCACAACCTTTCTTCCCAACAGTATAACATAGATAAGTGAAATCATCATGCCTTAAAATCATCTTCAGAAAAATTCTTTAAAGAATGCATATGTTTAACCACTTCAAACCGAAAGATTTAGTATGCAAATGAAAGTAGTAAAATCAGAAGTAGCCCCTCGGGCAAAAACATGTATCATAATCAGCCCCTCGGGCATGCCTCACAATCACTCAGCACCTCAACATCACTCAGCACCTCATAGTCACTCATGCACTCAATCACTCGGCACTCGGTCGCTCACTGGGGGTGTGTACAGACTCCAGAGGGGCTCCTTTAGCCCAAGCGCTAATATCACCTCAGCACCTCACCATCAGTCTTGGCCCTCGGCCACTCTTAGCAGAACCACTCAAAAGGCCCCTCGGGCGAATCAGTAAAACAGGGTACTCGACCCAAAACATCATTTTAAACAGTATGCACAATGCAGTTGAGTGAAATCATCAATACATAGTGAGAAAAACAGCAATAAAAAGCCCTTAAGAGGTCTAAACAGATCTGCACGAGGCCCCAAACACAGCTTATAGCCCAATTATTTTACAAATCATTAGAACATAATGTAACATAAGGTTTTAAGTAAATATACAACTCATTAGTTGCCGCGGAGAGGACCTAGTCCAATCCAAAAATCAGTACGCGCCATATACTCGTCATCTGACATGTGCGCCATTCTAAAATAAATGAGAAAATATGCAGTACGGGGTTCCATACCCTCAGGACATGATTTATAACCATTAGTTACCTCTATCGGGCCACAACACAAGTCCGCAAGGCTCTTTCCCCTCAAATTGGCTCCCGATTTCTCCGAATCTACCCAAAATCAATTTAATATCATTAATATATTCGCAAGGAATACAACCCAATCGAAAATTATGAATTTATACAAAACTCTCGAAATTCGGCCAAACCCGAGCCCCGGGCCCACATCTCGGAATTAGATAAAATTTGCATCACAAGAATTCTCATCCTCCCACGAGACCGTACATACCAAGAATATCAAAATCGGACCACAATTGCCCACTAAAATTTCCAAAAGAAATTCCCAACTATTTCCTCCCCTTTTCCAACTTTTCTTACTTTAATCCTCAAAATACAAGCCTAAACCGAATTAAAATAGCATAGAAATGATGATAATAACCCGAGAACTTACCTTCACTAAAGAATCACGAATCCCCTCTCCAATTTACCGTCAAAAGAGCTCCTCTCGCATGCAAAAATGGTGAAATCAAATGAATTTCACGGAGGCCCTTTACATACTATTTCTGCCAGTCATTTCTGCACCTGCGGACATCTAGTCGCACCTGCGGATCCACACCTGCGGTCCCAGGTGCGCACCTGCAGAATCCCTCTTTGCAGACAAAACTACGCACTTGCGGCCAACATTCCGTTCACCAAGCAACCTTGAATATCAATTTGCCATGTGTCGTACAAAATTTTACAATTATAATTGAATCCTTTAATGAGTCCGAGAAACAAATTCTATCAATATCATTTAGGAGAAATGATCCAAGTAGTAGATGTTGCAATGGCTGGTCGTCCTATTCGTAGACTTGCCACAAACACCGGTGGCCAATTTCTTCTTTTACTATGTTGACTCAACACTCCTGAGCTACCCTATTTATTCATATACTCTTCGTTATTCTTTAGGGTAACTCTCATACCTATTTGATGCACAATGATAATAAAAGTATAGCTCTATAAAGATAAATCTTGGAACGAACCCTATAGTCTAGAAGCTCGTCAACCACTGCACTCCCTCCGAAGCACCCCAAAATCCACAGTCGTGACTTCCATGCTGAGTAGACCTTCCGTAGATTTAAAGTTGGCTAGATAACTAATTTGGTGTTAAGGTATAGGGTTATTAAGGAGTCAGACATACCGCAGGTCCCAGCTTTATCTCTTGCGAAATATCCGGCTATATACATTCTGGGCCAACACCGATATAACACATGATTCCGCAATCTATTCCTTGACAGTGCACTTCCCCACTTGGCACGAAGTAACAGGTCACAATGTTTGATAATCCACAATGTTAAATTTCACAGCTCATATAAACTAACCTCGTTTCTTTCAACTTATCCCTATGGCCTACAATACTTCAAAGAAGCGGTCAAAAAAATCATGTGGGTCTTCAAAATATGTACCACCGAAATGGAGTGGAAATAGCTTAATGAACCTATCCAGTCTCCACAAAGCATAGGAAGTCATAGCTGCCTCATCAGCAATCGGCGCAATCGCAAATGTCTGAACTACACCGATTGGGTTGGCTGCTGGGGTCTGGATTTGAGGAGTAGTCTGATCAGGAGTGTGGGTATCAGGAGTCTAGACCCCTACTCCAGCCTAAGATACAGCTGCCGCAACTGGGAGTGCACCAGTCTTGGCGACACTCTCCATCAGGCCGACTAATCGAACCAAAGCATCCCGAAGTACCAGGGTAGCAATGAACCCTTCTAGGACCTGAGCTGGTGCAGCTGGAACAGTCTGAGATGTAGCCCTCTCATCAATCTCAACCTGCGGCTCCGCAGTTGGGGCTGTAGTATGAGCAACTGGTTGAGCTCTGCCCCTACCTCAGTCTCTGACGTGGCCTTGGCCTCTGCCCCTGATAGAAGCTACTGCTGCCGGAGGACCGGATTATTGGTTAGCGGAAGAGGAAGCACGTGTTCTCACCATTTGTGAGAGAATAGAAGAGCTCCAATCAGTATTTTGCTGAGGTACCATGAATCGCACGACATAGTAGAAATAAAAATGAGTTTGTTCCTAACTTCATAGCTTCTGAGAGATAAGTACACCTGTCTCCGCACTGATCCTTAAGACTCTATCAATCTTGTTCGTGAATTGTGACCTATGCAACCTAGTGCTCTGATACCAACTTGTCACGACCCAAATTCCCAACCCACGGAATCGTGATGGCGCCTAACACAATACTTACTAGGCAAGCCGATGTTAGAAATTTACTAACCATTTCCTTTAAATGTTTACTTGACACAATAGAAAATCTAGAAAATAAAACAAATAAATCTAATGCTTCCCAATAAATGACTTCATGAATAATATTAGATAAAATGAAACGAACCATGAACTATTAAAAACTATATATCTACCCAAGGTCTGGTGTCATAATTCACGAACTACTAATGAATGCTACACGTATTTGGCTGAAAGAAAAATATCTCTGTTTTGAAAAAAACTAAATAGTGTAGAGAAGATTGCAGGAGTCTGCGATCGCCAGCAGATCTACCTGTTGGCTCCGTGAAAATGCACAGCTATGTCTTGAACTTAACATTGGTTAGTACCTGGATCTGCACAAGAAGTGTATAGTGCAATATCAGTACAACCGACCCCATGTATTGAGTAAGTGTCGATCCTGACCTTGACAAAGTAATGACGAGGCTACGACGGGGCATTAACAATGTAACCTATGAAGAATATATAATAAAGCAAGAAGGAAGTTCTAAACAAAACAAAACAATAATCTGTAGCAACGAATAAAACAACTCAGTCCCCTTTTCCAGGCCTCAGCTATAACCAATTCCCACAAAAGTTTCAAAATTTCCAATTCCACTTTCAAATAACCGTAAGTACATAGTATGATAAACAGTAAAGTAAAACAATATGTTTTCAACTCATTGTGTTTAAAAATCAGTAAAACATAAATTTCATCCCTTAGTGCTCCTTGTTGCAACGGTCAACTCGCTCCCACCTGTCCACCCTTATTGCTCATCCCTATATATATAACCCTTATTTCTCTTGTTGCGGCGTGCAACCCAATCCCACATGTTCACCCTTATCACTCCTTGTTGTGGTGTGCAACCTGCTCCCACCAGACAATAACATCTCTTTATAAAAGAGATTTTTCACGATTTAAGTCAACGCCGTTCACAATATATATGTCTCAACAATTGTAAATAGAACAAGTTTCATTTTAGGTAACAGTAAGAGCAGAATATTAAACAATGACAATAAAACAATGAGTATTCCAGCCTTTATTTTATAAATAGTAAAACATGAATGTTTCTCCATTATTTCTCCTTGTTGCGGCGTGCAACCCGATCCCAACTGTCCACCCTCATCACTCCTTTTTGCGGCGTGCAACCCGCTCCCACCACACAAATAACATTTCATCTCTTTATTTATAATAAAGTTTCAGAAAGAAGATTCCAAGCCTTTCAAAATACTTAAAACTTAATTATCAGAAACAGGAAACTGTACTATTCAGAAACTTCACCAATTATCACTACACAGCGAAACCAAGCGAAATGTATAATGTAACACTGACAACCAGCTCAACCAGATGTATCACAATGTGACTAAGGAACAAGTAACACTTCCGAAATACTTGGAACAATACATAACACAAGTAGACATAAATTATTGTACATGGAGGCATCAATGATCATAAACACAATTTAAGCCAGGAATAAATTACATTGGAAATAAGGAAGGGACCATGTTCAACAATAATTTTAGTGGTGCACAGATACTCGTCACCTCACCTATACACCACACACATGCAAATTCACATAACATTTAAATAGGAATTCCTATTCCCTCAAGTCACGGTTAACCCAAGCACTTACCTCAAATTCACAGGCCACTCACTGCTCAATTACCACTTTTCCTTTCGAATTGGCCTCTAACCCGCTTGAATCTAATCATAATTAATCTAATATAAATAATTTATGCTAAAGCAACTAACTTTACTGAAAAATCATTATTTCCTAAGTTTTCTAAAAAAGAGTTAAAAACTCGACCCTGGCCCGCTTGGTCAAAACTCGGGGTTCGGACCAAATTTGGTTTACTCATTTACCCCCGATCCCGGATATGCAATTAGTTTCGAAATTTGACCCCAATTCGAGGTCAAAATTCCATTTTTACAAAATTCCCTAATTTCTACCATGAAAATTCTTGATTTTTATTGAAAAGTGATGAAAAATATTGGGTAATTTAAAGTGAAGAGTTTAGAATTGTTTACCAACACTTTGGGGATGAATTTGTGTGGAGAAAATCGCCTCTAGGTCTTTGTAGTTCGAAAAATATGAAGAAAGAGTTCCGCCCGTTTTTAAAACATGTTTTATAGTACTGGGTAGGACTTCATCGCGTTCACGGTGGGCCTTCCGCGTTCGCATAGAGTCCGACCTAAATGGCCTTCGCGTTCGTGGTGACTTGGTTGCATTCGCATAGAAGGAAAAAGGTCCTTTCACCAGGCCCACTTAACCCTGTGCGTTCGCGATGGCCTGGTCGTGTTCGCGGAGGGTCTCCCCCCAATGCTCCGCATTAGCGTCCAGGGCCACGCGTTCACATAGCACAAAATGACCCCCAGTGTAAATTCTACTCTACGCGTTCGCGAGTGGAGTAACGGGAACGCGAAGAACAAACTGACTGTGCACTAGAAACAGTTATGACAACATACTTTTATAATTTCAAAACATCCCGTAGCCTATCCAAAACACACCCGAGCCCTCGGGGCTCTAAAAGTCACATGCACGCAAGTCTAAAAACATCATATGGACTTGCTCGTGCGATCAAATCATGAAAACAACATCTAAACCTACGAATTTAACCTCAAAACTCATGATTTGTTTTCTCAAGAACACTTCAATTTCACTATTTCTCAACCGGACGTCCGAATCACGTCAAATAAATTATGATTCTCTCCAAATTTTACATATAAGGCTTAAACATCATAACAAACCTGTATCGAGCTCCGGAACAAAAATACGGGCCCGATACCAATGGTTTCAAATATTATATCATCACTTCATTTAATTAAAAATCGAGCAAAACAATCTTCTTTAAAATTGATTTCTAAGGCTAGGGACCTCGGAATTCAATTCCGGGCATACGCCCAAGTCCCATATTTTACTGCGTACCTCCTGGGATCGTCGGAACACTAAACAGGGTCCGTTTATTCCAAATGTTGAACAAATTCAACTAAAACAAAATTTAAATTCCATAAATTATTATGTCTCATATTTTCACATAAAGTTTTCCGGTTTCACGTTCGGACTGCGCACGCAAATCAAAGTATATAAAATTAAAATTTGTAAGGATAATGAGACTGGAATGGAGTCTTAATTCATAAGATGACCCGTTGGGTCATCACAATTCATGGGGTTCTTCTTCGATTTCAGGCTTTATCTGGCCGCGTCTCTGTACCGGTTGTTTGATTTTCATAGTACTTGAGGATAATCTCAAGAGATTTGAACCGGATTTGGTTCAAAAATCTCTCATTTCTCATTTAACCCGTCTATATTCAATCTGATATCTCTGAGTACTAATACTTTCGTGTTTTCTGGTTTCAAATCTCTGGTTCAAACTAGATGTGATTCATGTTTGTTTATTTTTTATGAACCTAAGTATTTCTGGCTAAATCCAATTAGATATCTTTAGATCTGAAGCGGTTTTGAGTTTGTTTGGTATTTCTCCCATAAGATTTTTCTATTTTCACTATTATTACTAAACGATTTCATTTTTCCTAAAAGTTAGGGTTTTGATGTCTAAAGGGGTTTCTGCAAAAATATTTAAACGCTTAAATGCTTCAACTCTAGTTTTCTTTTTTACTACTTCAACTTATTTTTACTTCAATTTTATCTTTGTTTTGATATGCCTTAGGGTTTTCAATTACTCGACTGTTTGTTATAATGTTTTGCCCGTTTACTTGAACTATGTCAATTAAGGTGATTAATTGATTTACTTGCCTAATTAGGGTTTGAAATAGTGCTTTCCTTTAAAACCGATATTTACTTATCGAATTTTTCACTTATTCTTTCCTTATGTGTGATTAATAATTGGTACTACTTTCCTTAGTTCCTTTACTTGCCCGATTTTTGCGCTTTGATTATTAGGGTTGACTTATAATTGATCTTTGGACTTATTGCTTACCTTATTTAGACCTTAATCTTGTCTGATGGTTTACTCTGTGCGAGATTATCCTTAAATTAAGGGATACTTACTTGATTTTGCCTATTAATTGATTGTTGTTAACCCCATTTGACTGATCAACTGATCTCTGTACCTTATTTGTGTGCCATTGATTTTCATACCTTATTTGGTTTTACTCTATTGTATGTTATAAAAGCCTCCCATTGTTCTGATTTCAAACACACGCTGAGACTTAGACACTGACTAAGAGACTTACACTTAGACATAGACACACTTTACAACTTATTTACTGAACAACTCTTACAATTCAAAAACTCTCAGAGCTTTCTGCTCTCTAACAAACATAGGTTCTTTCTATTATTCTGGTTTGCTGCACTATTTAAATGGCTGAAAGCCAGGGCTAGACTCTCTAGATTCAAATTGCCATTACATTCCGGTTTACATTCTTCTCAACTGGTATGTTTTAACTCTTGTTATCCTATTCAATTCCATATTCTTATTTGGTTAGTTTATTTCAAACCTCAGCATGTTTCTGCTTGATCTATGATTCCTGTTTACTTCTTTCTCAACTAGTATGCTTTAGTTCATGTTATCCTATTAAATTCTATGTTCTTATTTGGTTAGTTTATTTCAAAGTTTCAGCGTGCTTCTGTTTGCCATATGACTATGTGATTCTACTTAGTGATACTATTAAGATAAGTTATCCTATGCTACTATGCGATTCTCAACTGGTATGCTTTAACTCATATTATCCTATTTCTGTCCTATGGGATTATTTTGTTAAAAAACCTCAGCATGATTCTGTTTTATATAGGCCCATATGATTTCACCTAGTCATAATGCTAACTAGCATATATCTAATAATGTGAAACCCTGTCTAATTCAGTTGTGTACTCTCTGTTCTGAACATGACTAGATAATGCAAGCATGTAACTAATGTGTGACAAATTATGTCTGTAATTCAAGTGTCTTTTGTGATTCACTTAAATAGTGGTATGAGTATCTAGTCTGAACAAATACCAACTTGCATGAGCTGTGTGCTGAACATGGATTATGTTTGTTTCTAGCCAGAGTTTTGTTTGCAGTCTTGTAGTTTTATTCTGTTTGGCTTCTAGAAATCAAACTGTTTTCTAAAACCTGTCCCCTTACCCTTTATGTACTATTTTCAAACTTCTACTCTTAGTTATCTAGGTTCTTACCACCTCCAGTTTTAGCACTGCCTAGGGTCCTTGAGATTCCTCCGAACTCTGACACATTGGGGTTGGTTTTCCCATCTTGTATGAACTGTTTTCTTTAAGTGTGGTCCTAGTGTAAGAATTTCCCGGGGTCCCTAAGGCCCTTGGGAACTTTGACACACTAGAAACCTAATTCTATATGCCATGGATGAATCCTCCTATATACTTCAGACTTGCTTTGAAGGCCTGGTTCCCAGGTTTATATTGGGCATATGAAGGCTCCCTATAGTGTAATGGATATCATTATGTAATTTATTCATTGTTGGGCTGTAATAATATAATAATCTCTATAATAAACAGATCCAGAATTATTAGTAAAGCTGGGGGGTTTTATATAATTTTGTTTAAAACTCGGGTAGAAATCCTGCCTATAAGTTATTGTGTTGATTCCTTATTTATATTCTATTGTTCACTTAGAGAAATTTCCTATAGGATTTTCTTCTGACTATTTATGACTCTTCATTTTTACATTTTTGGCATGCTAGAGACACTGCCTATAGGTTTTTCTGTCAATTCCGCATTCCATAGAAATTATGCATCTCCCAATCTCAACGTGCATTAGTGATCCTGCATATAGGATCTTATTTGTGTAAATTAACAAACTTACTTGACAATTTGATTAAAATTTCTGTCAACATATGATTGATGGATATCATGCCTATAGGATATAAAAGTCAGTTTCAATTTAGATACCATGCCTATAGGAACAAAATGAATTAGTTTCAAAATCGAGAGATCATGTCCACAGGATTCAAATTAATAGATATCATGCCTATAGGGTAAAATCAGTTTGTAAACTTAGAGATCATGTTCATAGGAGTTTAATCAGGTCAACACTTAGAAACCATGTCTATAGGAGCTAACTAACTCTGCAAAATTAGAAAGCATGCCTATAAGGTCTAAAAGAGATAAAATCTGTCTTTACGAGTTAAATTTAGTAACTCGCTTAGAAATTATGCTATAGGTATATAATTAACAGTTGTAGATGCCATGCCTATAGGATTCTGCTCTGGTTGTGACTTAGGCAAACCTGTAGGGTTATCAAGAATTCTAGGCCTACAATTGTGACATCTTGCTGCGTGAAATGTGCCCAGATTCAGAACTTAATCAAATCAGTAGGCAAGCCAGCAGGTCCCAATTTTAATTTTAATAAAAATTTTATCTTATGTTATGTTCTGCTCACCTATATATCCTGCCTATAAGATCCAAAATTAATAAAGTTGTCTGATTTAATTGTGTGCATTTGTTGCCTACTTGTGGAGGTTAATATGAGCCCTTATTTTCCCCTTATATGATAGTCCTATCTGAATTTTGTTTGTCGCCTAGCTTTTCTCATTTTAAGCAACATAGGTTAGTCTATAACTACCCTAAATAGAGGTCCTAAACACCTACAGGACCTTTGGTAGGGGACGAGTAGTGCATGCATAAGGCACGAGTTAGAAGCTATTAGAAAGCTTCGATAATAACTGAAAGATAGTAATTGGGTAGTAAACAAGATGATGACCTATGCGCTAATACTATGAGTAGGATCCCAAGTTGGGGAAGTTACCAAGTATTGCATGGAAATGATCCTATAGGCTAAAACACCTAGGACCCCTTTAATCTTGTTTAAAGTGATGTATATTTGTCTGAATTGCTTTATTTGCCTTTAAGACTAATTCACTTAATTAAGTTCGGCCAGGACCCACCGATGAGGACCTCGAGGGGTGCCTAACACCTTCCCCTTAAGGTAATTTCGAGCCCTTACCTGATCTTTGGTGATGCAAACTAGTTTCATGAGTTAATTACTCTAGGTGCCCTAAATCACCTTAATCCGTTAGGTGGCGACTTTTCAAATCCCATACCCCATCCTAAAAGGAAGGGAGTTGTCTCAGAAATGTCAAAACCCGATTTCACGAGGAAAAAGGGGGCGCGGCAATGGGTGTTAACCAAAAGTTCTCCTTGAGCTAGTGGAAAAGTTTTTGGTACAAAAATTCTTTAATATATAAACCTTCCCCAATGCGAAAGGAAAAGAAATACACGCGCCTGAAGTCGACACATAACATAAGAAAAGAAATCTTAAATCCTCAAAGGCAGCTTTGAAAGAGTTGGTGTGTACTTCAACAAATATAGAGAAACACCCTAAAGTTCTTCAATTTAGCATGCAAGTTCCTTAAGATACAAGACAGAGTACCAATGAAGATCAAATTGGAAAAGGAATCGGCCTAACACAATAGATATAGTAGAGGTTCCAAGTATTTATAGTCCCTCAAGAACGCATACGGCTTGTAAGAAGGAGGTAAAAATACAATCACCTTGCCCTTTTTTTTAATCGAATGAATAGCTTCACTAAGAAATCACCCAATTTCCTTGCCTTTTCTTTATGCAGTTAAATGCCATTGGGCATCCGATGGTATCCCCACATGACAAACTGAAAGTGAGTAATGAACCTATTGGAGGGCCTACATCTAAAGTGAAGTCTTCTTCAAAGTCATCATCTCTTACTCACGAAGAAGCCCTAAAAAGACAAACCCTAAATGGGATAACATGTGTTCCACCAATGACAAATGCAACAGTGTCTATTTTTGAAGGAAAGAGCATTGTCTTTACACACAAAAAGGAATTCATCTGGAGCTTAGGGAGGATATTTGCAAGAGACTCTCCAAAACTCGTGCAAAATTACTCTTATCTTATAGGGAGAAAATCACTGAGGTTATGGAGGATATGAAAAAGGTGAATATTT
Source organism: Nicotiana knightiana (assembly GCA_005239525.1). Classification (NCBI taxonomy): domain Eukaryota; kingdom Viridiplantae; phylum Streptophyta; class Magnoliopsida; order Solanales; family Solanaceae; genus Nicotiana; species Nicotiana knightiana. The sequence continues at coordinate 104,531 of ML436577.1, forward strand.
TAGATCTTTCTCCATTAGAGTGTTTGCTGGATTATCTTTTCGAGCTTGTTGCTTCATATGACCAAGAGAAATCCAATTTGTCTGATAAGATGAGTCAATATGAGAAGGTGGAGCTGATTTCCAAAGCCAAGGAGCATCTTGAATCATTCATACTTTAAGCAAGTGAGGAAGTCAAGAAAGTTTCCTCCAGTGAAAAGAAACTGAAGTGAGTTGTGAAGAAGTTACAGACATTACAACAAGAGAAGGAGAACATCCAAGGTGATATAGAAGCGACTAAAAATGAGGTTGAAGATACTCAGGCAAATGTTTCAGCTGCCGAGACTGAGGTCTCTTCATATGACAACGTAAATTTGCTGACTATTTATGATTCAGCCAATTTGGAGGAGAAGAAGAAGAACCTGGAGACTAGCTGTCAAGAATTGATCAACTACAAGTTTTGTTTAGATTAGACTATTAGCATTATGCCCCCTTTTATCTTTATATTAGATTGACCTAGTGGATATTTATTTTATCTTAAATAAGATTGCTTATCTTTTGCTTTACATTTCCCAACATTTATCTTACTCGCATAATTTTCAGCTTTGCGCGCTTGTAACGAAAGATTCATATCTTGTCGTGGGAGAGTACAAATAACGAACCGTTTGATTTATCGAAAATTAGATTAAAAAATTTAAAACATATAAAAACCATAGAATCAAACACCTTCCGAATCGACCCAGATAAAATTTTGAAACCAACTTTAGATCCCACCACGTAGAAAATTTGTGATTTGTGCAGTATCACAAAAAAAATCATATCTTGGTGTACAAATGTCAGAATCACGAACTTTTTGAATTTTTGGATTATTAACTTAGAAATATGTAAAATACCTAAAATTAAAAATTTAATGCCTTAAGGATAATTTCATATAATAGTTCGAAATCAATACTTAATTCTGACACGTCGATGATTTCAGATTTGTGCGACTTCACAAAAACATTTGTATCTAGATGTAGGAATGTCGAAATCATGAACCCTTTGATCGATTGAAAACTAAACTTCAAAATATAAAACATATCCAAGATATAAAATTTAATACCTTAAGGATAATTTCAGATGATAGTTCGAAGTCGTCTTTGGTTTCTAATATGCTAACAATTCCAAATTAGCGCGACTTCACCAAATTTTTGTATCTTGGTGTGGAAGCATCGAGATCGCAAAACCATTTTAATTGGCAGAAATTGAATTTCAGGAGCTTCATTCTCACCAAATATCTTAGATTGAAGTCTTACTAATTTTTAAACGTCGTGAAGGCTCGCCAAAAAAACTTGAAGGTTTGGATAACATGAAGGCATACCGAATTCCCAGACTTCAATGCAAATGCATGGCATCCTCCTACGAGATATTAATAATTTTATTGAAGATACCAATTTAGCATAGCGGCTTGCCCCCTTCAAAAGTAGAGGGATCTAAAGTTTAACAGAAGAATGGTATCTCGGCTTGATTTTAAAGTGTCGATTGAATGGATTACATTCCATCGTACTTCATTCGGACAATGATTAGGGGATTGTGTATCTTTTGAACTTATGCGACTCAACTCAGAATGAAACTCTAAAATGCCTACGTACCTTGGTGAAGAGGATCAAGTCATACTGCAATTCAGAATGGTGAATTTCTTGTTTATGTATTACTGTTGTTATTATTATATTATTATTCTTATTATTATTTTTTGACCTAACTTTTTCCCAGGCCGCCTATTTCGAGGTTTTCAACCTAGCGAACTTGTTTTGGTCGTTTAATTTTTTTAATTTTTTTTTATTGTAGGTCGTGCACTGTATAGACTTATGCGGGTCAGGAGTGTAGGAACATGCAGTTTAGCCTCATGCATCAAGGAGCGTTGCAACTTCAAGGATAATACTTCTTCAAATACTTGCCGTTGATAGGTTCGATCCTCACGCTATCTGCATCGACCAACTTGTAAGCCCCACTTGAGTAAGCTTCTTGTACGACATATGGCCCATCCCATTTTGAAGTGAACTTCCCTGCAGGTTTATGGGAAGTAATTATGGTTCTTTGTGCGAAAAGGACTTGATCTCGTACTTGAAAGGATCTTGGGCGGACTCTTTTATTGAAGGGGATAGACAATCGAGCTTGATAACATTGAAGACTCTGTTGAGCATCCAATCTCTTCTCATCAAGAGCCTCCAACTTTGCTAATCGAAGTCGAGCATTTTCTTCATCAGGGATCCATTCTTGAATAGCTAATCGTAATGACGATATTTGACGGCTTCGACTCCATAAACGAGTGCATAAGGGGTCACTTGTGTTGGCCTGCAGTGAGTTGTCCTATATGCCCACAGAGCTTCTTCCATACGGTCATTCCAGTATCGTATGGATTTAGATATGACTTTCTTGAAAAAAGTTGCATAGAGTCTTGTTGAATGCTTCGGCTAGACCATTTGTCACGCCCCAAAACCGAGGGACTAGACCGGCGCCTAACCGGATGATCCCGTTCAAGCGGACCTGGATTGCCTTTCTTGCCTAATGCGTTACCCCGTGTTTATGATATACAATATTCCATATCAAATAGCAAATTAAATCAAAGCATGGACTTACAACTTAAGTTTCTTTCTCCTTTTCACATTTTAGCATTTGATAATCCCAAAAGATACAAGCCACATGCAATATTTCCGATTCAATCCACGATTACGTGTAAGTACAACTACTACCCAAAATATATATCTACTCAACCCACATAGTGTCTATGACTAGGAGTTTACATAGATTTTCCGACGACAAGGCCCCGTCTATACCTTTAAAGACACAACATATAGAAAAGAAGATGAAATATAATACACACGGCCCAGAGACAAAATGGGGCTCAGCGGAGCTGCTGAAAGAATGAATATGAGGCACCATTATCGGCGGTCGGAACTACCTGCTAAAGAACCACCTACATTCATGTAAAAGATGTAGCGCCCACGGCAAAAAGGACGTTAGTACCATTGAATAGTATTAGTATGCATGAACAAGCTTCATTCTAAGTAGAATCAAATAGTACACAAATAGAGGACAGTCAGGGAAACAAAACAAATACCGCACAGAAATAAAGTAAATCACAAATGAAGGTTTCATAGTTAATCATTTTAAGTTTTAATCTGTTGCGGCACGTAACCCGATCCCATCGTACAGTCACATCTCACCCTTATTGCCTCTCCACCCTTATTACTTCGTGTTGCGGCGCGCAACCCGATCCCACCGTACAATCACAATTCACCCTTATTACCTCTCCACCCTTATTAGTTCCTGTTGCACTGCGCAAACCGATCCCATCGTACAATTACATTTCACAGCAATAACCAACAACAATTAAATCACAAGGATATTCATCATGAAGAACATAAGGTCATACCAACCAATAACTATGTAAATCAAGGCACAATGATCCCTACCAATGAGTAATTCATATATGGTGTTGCCACAATAATTTAACTCAATAAAATTAGACCATATTTACTCTCATCATTTCCTACACATCCTTTAGCACTTTGATACGTTCAACAATGTAATTAATAGCAACGTCAATCAACAATTCAATCATAAAGATTCTCATCATCAGGGATATTCATTCGTAACAACAAAGAAACCATATGAAATCAAGGCCACAAAAATCTTTATCAAACAGTGAGTCATATACGGAATGCCGTAAACATATAGCTCAATTAGTTCATCCACGTTTCCTTTCCATTATTTACTACACAACATTTATCACTTGAATACATTCAAGAATTGGATTCGATATCCTTTCTTTTGTTTGGTAGTGCATCTTTGCATACCGATGTATTCAACAGTTAACGAGCTTTGCACATGATAGAGTAATCACAAGGAATCGCACTTTTCACAATCTCATATAGCATGGTGGCATGGCACTCAACTAGGAAAATCAGAGAATAGAATCTTACGTCTCAACACATTAAAACAATCAATTCACATATGCTCAAGCAAAAAACTGATACCAAATGCTAGGACACCAACAAGGTGACTTTACAAAGATTAAAGTTAGCCATACATACCTCAAGTCGGAATTTCCCTTTAATATATATTCTCAAACCACCGGACCTTCTATCTCCTTCAATCTAATTTACAATATGACATGTTTAAACTTAGAATTAGGAACCGTGAACGCATTTGGGCATTTTATCAAACACTATGTGATCCCTTAGATTAATAAACCCTTTTTTAGTGAAAGATTACTCTAGTTTACTTCCCTTTACTAGGTTATGGTAAGTTAATCAAATGCATGGCCTATTCTAACCCCACATTATATTTGTTTATCTCATAATCTCACATATAAAATATTAGAAGTAGGACTTACCCGGAAGATAGTGAGCTAGAGATTAGCAAGCTTGATTCTAGAGGATTTGTGCAAGATTGATGATTAAGAGGCTGGTTTGCCTCTTTATCTCTCTAAAATGCTCTCACCTCTCTCTAGATTTAGTGTAAAAATAGTCCCAAATGAAGCCCCAAAGCTTATTTATCAAAGTGGGTTCGGATATGAAAAGTTCAAAAAATGACCCCCGAAGTCAATTATGCTATAGCATAATCGACAGCATAATCAACTATGCTATAGCATAATCAACATCTGGGCAGCATTTTTGCAGCATAATCAACTATGCTATAGTATAATGAACATGCAACAGTGTCGCGCCCGCGTTTTTCCTCGCACCGGTCAGGTGCGGAGAGATCATGAACTAGTTGCATTACCAGGGATTGGGTAAGGGATTGAAGTTATCCTAAGGGAAAGGTGTTAGGCACCCCTCAAGATCCATAATTATGGGTCTCAGCAAAGAAGTTTTGTGAATCTAGAAAGTAAACAAATAGCAAGTAAGGTTCATATAAGAGGGATTTCAGACAAGTATGAAAATCATTAAAGGGTTTTCAGGAAAAAAATCAATGTAAAACATTTATAAAGAATTGTCCTAGGTTTAAAATAATATGGATCACATCAATGCAATACCCGGTAACCATTCCTCGAAGAGGGGCTACACGTGGTATTAGCGCAAAGGTCATCATATCCATATTCTACCCTTCCCACCCCGTAGAGGTTATTTAAAGAAGCGCGTGCTGGTCACGAAGGCTTATAGAGTGCTATTACCCGTCCCGTTCTATAAGTCCCGGAGGGTGTTTAGGACTACTAAATCCTACAAGGTGAGTACTACGTTGAACCCCTAGGTTTAAAGGATAAAATTCTAAGCGACTTATTAAAACAATTAGGACTACAAAGAGGCTCACAGATCCCTCCACAGGTAAACCAATAAATAGCATGTCTCAAACACAAACAAGGTCTCAAAGGCAGGATTTAAAACAGGAGTTTCAAGTTAGAAAACAGTAGGTTTCAGAAGTTTAACAAAGGACTGATAAAGCAGGGAATTTAAAAGGACAGAATAGTTTTGAGAAGAGAGATTGATTGGAAATTAAGTAATTTAAAGGCAGTAGCAGGATTTAACAATGATGAAGTTTTCAGTAAGAAAATGGATGAATAACTTTAGAAAACAAGTAATCAGAAGTAAAACGATATTTTAAATAAAGTAGAGTAATTTCCAACAGGAGTGACTTACTTTAAAATAAAGCGAGAACCAGTAGTTTAAGGGAGTTTTAGTAAAAGGAGAATGAGTGCACAATTTCAGGAACCAGTAATTTAAAAATAGAGCAAGGGTTTAGGAAAAAAACAGAATGATTTGCATGAACTTCCAGAAAGGAGAATCGTTTCGAAAATCCATCAGCTGTAGGAGTATAAGTAGTGACCTCAGCAAGATTCTAAGATTTTCAGAAGAGACTGATTAATTTTAAAGATCGCTTTTAATACAGGCAAGACATAAAACAATTGATTTTATTTTTAATAAGTATTATGCCTAAGGTTTTCCTAGGTGTATGTATATATACTGATTATGCACATATTGATTACGAGTCCTGAAGCATGCTTTCTAGATGCAAATGCATAAGTAGTATCATTACGACATATTTTATTATAGTCATTAGCTGTGAACGGGATTTCTAAAGTAAATAGGAGTATAGTAGAGATGCAGAAGTAAATAACCTAAACATGGTTTCTAATGCATGTTATGCATGTCCTAAGCATGATACTATTGCACACATGGGTAAAGTAAATCCTATGATCATGATTTCTACCCATAACTCTATTAAACATGCATAGTCCCCTCCCATATTCACTATCCAGCCCAAAGCATTCGTTTACAGATTATTACAGGTCGAGAATAATGAATTACATTACTGAAAGGAAAGTAAGAAGTTGCTTCTATAGAGAGCCTTCAATCAGGACTATATCTCCCAACCTCAATCCTTTCGAGTTTCACAGCCTTACATTGTCTGGGTGCGCCAAATCTCCCCGGGTCCCTCATGGGGTCCATGGCCAATACCAGCACCCAGATATACTTACCAAAGTTGAACAAGTGCAGTGTGGAATTACCGGCCTTAGTGCATCAAAGTTCAGAGGGAACTCATGGGTTCCCTAAGCAAGGCTTACGCTGAGGGGGTGGAACCTAGATCTCTAGGTGTAAAGTGAAGTGTCAGAAGATGAGTTTGAAAAGAAAAGGAGTTTTGAAAGAGAGTTCATAGGCCAGGGAGTTTGTTTGACTAAAACAGTTTTTGAAAAGAGATGAATAAATAACAATCTCACACAACATCAAATATGCACAGCCAAAACACACAGCATCACAACAGGTTCAGACATTACAAGCAGTGGTAATAGGGGATGGGAACAGGTAGAACATTTAATGGCAAACAATCCAGTGAAATATGTAGGAATGGTTTGGACATGATGAGAGATTGCTTACTCTGACGTTGACATAAACCAACCACAAAGGAGTCATATAGAGAGGGTCAAGGGATTGGTGTACAACACAATTATGAAAACAACTAATAGATATGCCTAAACACACATATGACAATGGAGACAATAGCATGCTGAGTGTTTTCTAATTACACGTTTCGCAGAAGAACCATTAATAAAAGCATACTAAGAAAAATAAGAACTGACACAAGTAGAGAATCATGTTGTTGATGAAGCTTTCAATTTAAAATAAGGCATACCAGTGAAGAGGAAACCAAGCAGAATGAGAGAGAGCAAAAAAAGAGCACAATGGTTAGCCTTGGCTTATATCCGACTAAAAGTAAGCAAGAGCAGAGAACTTTTTGTAAGGAAGAGAGAGTGCTAACACAAGTCAGTGTGTTGTGTTTGTGAAAAGCTGGAACTTTTATAGTTGAAACACGAGTAGCAAAATATGGTAAGAATCAAAAGGCATGGTAATAAACAAAGTAAGAATCAATCAGTGTGAGAAATTAAGACACGGTTCCCTTAAGTTATCGAATTCAAGCTCAGAAATGGTAAAGGCATATAGCCACTTAAGGTATATAGAAGTCAGTACGAGACTAAATAAGGAAAGAATCAAAGTATGGCAATCAAGGAACTCAGAATCAGTTAACCAGGAAATCAAGACATTTGTTCCCTTAAGTTAAGGGGTTTCAAAATTCACACGGTAAAACCTAGTAACATATAAAATCAGTACATGACTAATAAGGAAGGAGTCAAAGTTTATTAAGTATAGAGTAGTAAATTAGGACTAAATTCAGAAAGTTATAATTAAGGAAAGGATTCAGTAAGTACAATACCTCAACAAACAAGGTAAAGGAATCAATCTATTTAAACAAGCGAGTCAATCAATTTTGAATAGAAATTGAGGGTTTAGAGGAAAGTCTGTCAATCAAACCCCTAAGTAGGGAATCCAGAATCAATCAAAGAAGGAGTCACAATCATATAAATAGGCAGGAATGTCTAGACATAGTAAACCAGAGTGTCAAACAAGTGTTAGTAAAAAGAAGCAAATCTGAACAACCCTGATAGTCATAAGCATAAGTTGGGCTAAGAAAATTTAGTAGAACACATTCAAAGCAATGTAATCATAGAAACTCAAGCAAAGAGACGAACACTCATGCTAATACACAGAACCACATATATAAATCTAGGAAAATTAGAGTTTTTAACATAAATGAGATAAAAGCTAGTCAAAGTCATAGAATCAGTTATGATATGCAAGGAATCGACTCAAACACAACGTATTTAGCTTTAAACATGCATAAAAGAGTTATGAGAAACCCTAGTTTTGAAAGGTATTAAAAAAGTTTGAAAATTGAAGATTCTTAAAGCTCGAGTCAAGAACAATGTAAAACACAAAGAGACATGCTTGAATCGTTTAAAAACACGATAGTTCTGACAGGTTTAGGCAAAAAATTAGGGTTTCATAAGAGAATCAAATATAACCGGAAAACCTGTCGTGAAACTCAATGATCATGGTCGATATGGCGTGGCCGTGTCCAAACCCCACCAGAGAGGCTGGGAACAACCAAAAGAGGAGCCCCAGGTGCAAGTCGGCGTGGCCCAGAACCTCGAGGGCTTTATAGATGAAGTGAGCTAGATGGAGGAGACATCATGGAGGCTCGTAGTCGAAAGGAGAGAGGTCGGAAGTGGCTGGAGACAGGCTGAGCTCCATCGGAGAAGAAGGTGAACCAAGGAAGGTTCTAGAGAGAAGGGAGAGGGAAAGACCGGATAGAGAGATGAGAGGTCTTGAATGAAATGAGGGGTTTGGGAGGAGGGTGTTTGGGTTAATTTAGGTAAGCTTTGATCTGGGCCGTTGATTTGAATTAATGAACGGCTCAGGTTGAAGCAGGGATTGGGTCGGGTAGATTTTAGGGATTGGGCTTAGCAATTGGGCTTGTTACATGGGTTGGGTATTGGGTAAATTGGGTTTAGAGATCAGGTGGGTTGGGTTAAAATGATGGTAGATATTAAATAAATTGTGGCTAGACATTAAATACCCATAAAAATAGATAGATAATTAATAAGATAGCTAATAATTGTATAAAAATAAGATTATGTCCAAATTGGTAAAATTACAGTAATTAATCAGTATTAAATGTAAAAAAAGCATAAGTTTTGAATTATAATAATACAAAATGTTCCATTGGCCTATATTATAAAATTGTTGTAATTGAAATTAAATAAGACCCAATTGGCTGATTTGTGAAATAGTTGAATCCTAATTGACAAAAAATATGATTAAAAATAGCATACTGAGCTGGAAAAAATTTTAAAATTATTTATAACATAACTTATGAATAATTATTTAAATATGAAATATTAAATAAACATGAAGATAGTTTAATAAAAATATAGAGAAATAGGGAAAAATACTCCTTATTACAAAGAGTGATTCTGAAAGCATATATGTCAATTTGAAAGTAATTTGAAGAAAAATTGGGTATCAACAGACATCATAATGGGTTTTCCCGATTCTTCCCCATTATTCGACACAAATGCGGTCCCCATAGTCGTTTCGCGATCGCAAAAAAAGTCGCAAAATCAGCCTTTGGTAATTTAATCATAACATTGTGTAGGAATGTCCAAATGACTAACGGTTTGAAGAGTTGCAAACTAGACTCGAAGACCTTTCATTTGATAGGTTATTCATCTCATAATATCTCATGTATCATTAGATATGCTCGTCCAAAGTATGGACTAGTGAAAATACCTTTGGAATTTGAGCCTGTTTTGAAATTTTCCATTTGGCTTAGACTTGGGCTTCCTTTCGGACCTCACATCACTTATTATATGACTCATACACTTATTCACCACACCCAATTAATTTACATCATATTTAAAGCACATATAATATTTAGTTAGTCTACTTGGAACCCTGAAATCCTATATTGCTTAGCAAAATTTTACGGTGCCTTACATTCTCCCCCGCTTAGGATCATTCGTCCTTAAATGAGAGGTAGAGCTTGACCCAAATACCTAACATAACGTATCTCTTTTCTGTCCTACCTTAAGTCCCTAAATTTTGACTAACTCCCAAATGTTTCTAGAAATTTCGGCAGCATCTCCTTTCTAACTAGGCCTATCCACCTGTCAGAGAACCACCAAAACCATCTTAAAAACTCATCAATAACTCGACAAAGAACCACAATGTATATGCCTATAACACTAATCTCAGCATCACAAGAACTACATTACCATAATGACACCTGAACATGGACTGCACATTTTTAGATCATAACACCTATAAGGTACCTTTCAAGTCAAAACTAATTGATATACAATCAAGCAAAAATATTTTCCTTCCACGACACTTTCGGCCTTCAAGGTGGCCTACTCGACTTATAAGCTTTGCCATAACACATTCTCGCAAACAATCCCAACCCCTAAACATACGTAACAAGGATGATATGTAGATACATCTCATAAGCTAACCACCCATTAACTTCACCTTCAATAATCTACACCAAAATGATACACAAAGGATCTTCGAACTACCTTCTTAGACATAGATATATGAAGAAAAAAATACATGAGAAACATCATACCCCTAGTGCAACCTAATGGGAAATGCATTTATGTACCCTTCATTATCAATTCACATAACATCTACCGGGGAAAGTTTTGAGAATAATCGGTTCACCCTCCTGAATTCTAAATCTCTATGCGAGCACCCAAACTAAACCCGTGGTGACCTTCACGATTACTATAAGATGTGCTATAATAAATTGACCATAAAATTACCTACGGAATATGTTTGATCACAGGGTGACTTTGACACGTTTGAACATTCAATACCAAATAAATCTAATACAAAAAAAGAAAACACATAATTCAAGATTGGGCTGGAGTTACTCAGGAACCTATTAACGTGATGAGCGGAGTATTTCATGACGTTATATGCTAAGAGACAAGAGGATTTCTATTAATGAGGCTGACATGGTTTAATCCAGGTGACTACATCAATTATCAGATAAAAGAACCATAGTGGTGAATAGTATTCTTAGATGAGGTGGATACCATGTACGAGAACTTGAGATTCTAAAAAAGTGCTCAAGTGTGATACACTAGTTGTGTCCATGAGTGTAAGGCAAGTAGTTGAGCTCAAATGGTAAGACTCTTGCAACATGGGTGTGATTGATGCCGCAAATGAAATACGTGGAATTTGATTTCATTCCTAGCAATAAGCGACACAAGGACTCTATGCCACAAGCGCATGAGGATGGAAAATAAGTGATCTACTTATGGGATTACCACAATTCAAACAATCTAACCCTTCCTAAGGCGGTGGAATGCCAGAGGTAGCAAGAATTCCCCATACATGACAACGACGTTGTCAATGATCCTAGAAGCCGAGTGAGGAGGAAGCAACATAACCTCATCAAATCTGACCCATTCAAGACTTTTGAAAATCAGACACACTTTGGTTTGAAATCATGGCAATTTAATCTTGAAGTTTAAGGAGAATCATCATTTTGGAACCCATGAGACAAGCCCTCGCAGCCCTAAAAAATCGTCAACAATGTCGAGAAAGTACTTAAAATCATTACGAGTTAGTGTAGAATAAGGCCTCAAAGTGACCATGTGAATATTTATGAAATGGTGAAAAGTCTTGATGCACTTATCGGAGAAGATTAACCTGAGTTATCTAGTCACATGGACAAGCAAAGCAGGTCGATGATTGTTTAGGGGAAAATCTCACAAGGAGTGCGAGAAATATCTTTTTATCCTAACAGAAGGTACATACCCTGACCCTTGATGCCATAAGGCATAAAGTTTGATTCACAAGGAGATTTACTAGATGAAAATAGATAGTAAGTAAGCACAACTAAGAGCATCATCTACAATCAACAAGCTTAAACATACCTGGATTTCCTTTCCTTCCCAACGCGTTACCCCGTGTTTATGATATACAATATTCCATATGAAATAGCAAATTAAATCGAAGCATGGACTTACAACGTAAGTTCATTTATCCTTTTTAACATTTTAGCATTTGATAATCCCAAAAGATACAAGCTATATGCAACATTTTCGATTCAGTCCACGATTATGAGTAAATACAACTACTGCCCAAAATATATATATACAACCCACATAGTGTCTACGGAGCCTCTAAGAACTGCTGAAAGGATGAAGAGGAGGCACCACTATCGGCGGTCGGAACTTCCTGCTATAGAACTACCTGCATCCATGTTAAAGATGCAGCGCCCCCGGGGAAAAGGATGTTAGTACTATGGAATTGTACTAGTATGTATGAACAAACTTCATTCTAACTAGAACCAAACAGTACACAAATAGAGGACATCTAGGGAAACCAAACAAATACCATACAGAAATACAGAAAATCATAAATGAAGGTTTAAAAGTTACTCATTTCAATTTTTCATTTGTTGCGGCACGCAACCCGATCCCACCATACAGTCACATCTCACCATTATTGCCTCTCCACCCTTATTACTTCGTGTTGTAGTGCGCAACCCGATCCCACCATACAATCACATTTAACTATTGTTACCTCTCCACCCTTATTACTTCGTGTTGCAGCGCACAACTCGATCCCACCGTACAATCACATTTCACAGCAACAACCACCAACAATTAAATCACAAGGATCTTCACATGAAGAACATAAGTTCATATCAACCAATAACTATGCGAAATCAAGGCACAATGATCCTTACCGATCATTAATTCATATATGGTATTACCACAATCATTTAACTCAATAAAATCAGTTCATATTTACTTTCATCATTTGCTACACAACCTTTAGCAATTTGAAATGTTCAACAATGTAACTAATAGAAACATCAACCAATAATTCAATCATAAATATTCTCATCATCAAGTATATTCATTCGTAACAACCAAGTAACCACATGAAATCAAGGCCACAAAAATCTTTATCAAACAATAAGTCATATACGGTATGCCATCAACATATAACTCAATTAGTTTATCCACGTTTCCTTTCCATTATTTACTACACATCATTTAGAACTTAGACACATTCAACAATTGGATTCATTATCATTTCTTTCGTTTGCTATTATATCTTTGCATACCGACGTATTCAACAATTAACGAGCTTTGCACATGATAGAGTAAGCACAAGGAATCACTCTTTTCACAATCTCATATAGCATGGTGGCATGACACTCAACTAGGACAATTAGATAATAGAATCTTACGTCTCAACACATATGCTCAAGCAAGAAACTCATACCAAAAGCTCGGACACCAACAAGGTGACTCTACAAAGATTAAAGTTAGTCATACATACCTCGAGTAAAAATTTTCCTTTAATATATCTTCTCAAACCACCGCACCTTCTATCGCCTTCTATCTAATTTACAAGATGACATGTTTAAACATATAATTAGGAATCATGAACTCATTTGGGCATTTTATCAAACAATACGTGATCCCTTAGATTAATAAATCATTTTTAGTGAATGATTACTCTAACTTAATTCCCTTTACTAGGTTATGGTAAGTTAATCACATGCATGACCTATTTGTAAACCCACAATAAATATTTTATCTTATAATATCACATATAAAATATTAGAAGTAGGACTTACCCGGAAGATAGTGAGCTAGAGATTAGCAAGCTTGATTCTTGAGGACTTGTGCAAGATTGATGATTAAGAGGCTAGGTTCCCTCTTTCTCTCTCTAGTATGCTCCCACCTCTCTCTAGATTTAGTGTAAAAATAGTCCCAGATGAAGCCCCAAAGCTTATTTATCAAAGTGGGTTCGGATATGAAAAGTTCCAAAAATGACCCCCAAAGTCAATTATGCTAAAGCATAATCAACTATGCTATAGCATAATCAACATGTGGGCAGCATTCTTGCAGCATAATCATCAAGCTATAGCACAATCGACAGCATAATCAACATTCAACAGCATAATGGTTTTGCCCGATTCTGCCCCATTATGCGACACAAATGCGGTCTGCATAGTCGTTTCGCGATCGCAAAAATTGTCGCAAATCCAGCCTTTGGTAATTTGATCATAACTTTGTGTAGGAATGTCCAAATGTTGAAATGTTTGAAGAGTTGGAAACTACAATAGAAAGAAATTTTATTTGATAGGTTTTTAATCACATAATACCTTATATATCATTAGATATTCTCGTCCAAAGTGTGTACTGGTGCAAATACCTTTGGAATTTTAGCCTGTAATGAAATTTTCCCATTTGGCTTAGACTTAGGCTTTCCCTTGGACCTCACATCACTTATTATATGAATCATACACTTATTCACCACATCAAAATTTATTTACATCATATTTAAAGAACATATAATATTTAATTAGTCCACCTGGCACCCTGAAATCCTGTATTGCTTAGCAAACATTTCTAGGGCCTTACACCATTAACGAAAACATTGTTCATAGAAGAGTTGCGTTTCTTGAAGCCTAAGAGATCACAAATATTTTTCATCAACCTATTGTTGAATGGCTTTCCATTATCCATTATTAGGTGACGAGGAATGCCAAGGCGATAGATTATGCTTATTCCGATGAAACATGCAACATTTTCCTTCTTTACCTCCTTACGAGCAACAACTTCAGCCCATTCTGATTAGTCAGTTGCAGCAAAGATGTATAGGTGCCCGCCAGAGGACTTTGGTAGTAGTCCAGCAACATCCAATCCCCAAGCGTCAAATGACCAGGATTCAACAGTCGGTTGCAACACTTCAGTAGGTTGATGAATAAAATTTTCATGGAATTGACAAGCCTTGCATATTCAAGTGTAGTCCAAGCAATATTTTACTATTGTTGGACAATAATATCCCATACTTTTTATATGGAAGTGGAGCTTTGCTCCATAATGGTGTGACTCACATACCTAGAATGTGCCTCTTGCAACGCTTGGAGTGCTTCTTCTTCCCCTAAGCATCACAAGAGTACTCCCTCAAATGGCCTTCTGAATAGAGTATTTTTGTAGTAAAGGAAGCGAGGTACACGACGACGGATTTCAGTCCTTCTCCTCAAATTTTCTCGAAGTATCCCATAGCCTAAGTAGTCGATAATGGGTTGTCGCCGTTATTCTTTGTCAACTTCTAAAACATCGACAAGATGCTTGAGTTCATTTTCTTCATCTTTAGTCTCATTTGGCCGCGGTACAACCATTTTTGGCAGACACTAACTTACGCTTGATCAGGCAGGGTTAACGATTAAGCTAGGGCAGCTAAAACGTCAAACTTCTTATTTTCTTTCCTTGGCACCTGCCGAATAATCACATCACCGAGCCACTCTATTAATGTTTTAGCGTAATCATGATATGGGCGTAGTTCAGGATTCTGGACGTCGTAACTACCTAAAAATGTGATTGAACACTAACTGAGAGTCATCAAAGACTTGTAATTGCAAACCGCTTCATTTCGACAGCCATTTCAAGCCCAAGTATTAATGCTTGCTACTCATCAATGTTGTTAGAGCAGAGTTTTGTCAACGTAAAAGAGTAGGGCAAAACTTCACCTTGAGATGTGAGAAATACTACACCAGCTCCTCCGCGATGTGCTGCACCATCAATGTACATCTTTCATGGAGGTTGAACTTCAATGACCATTGCATCCTCGTCAGATAGTTCGCCAATTAGGTCCCAATCATCAGGTATATGGCGATCCGCCAAGAAGTCTGCTAACACTTGTTCTTTTATAGCCTTTTGAGGGATGTACACAATTTCAAATTATTTAAATTTGAGGTACCACCCTGTTAATCCATCACTAGGGACATGTTTTGACATCACAAACTTGATGGGATTTTCTTTGGAAACGAGACGAAGGACATGAGATTGAAAGTAGTGCTTGAACTTTTGGATTGAGAAGCCTAGTGCCAGACATAACTTTTCGATTGACAAATAATTCACCTAGTTTGGTGTCATCATCTTGCTCAAGTAGTAAAGAGAAGTTTCTTTCCCTCACTATTTTCTTGGGCCAACAGTGCTCCAATAGACCATTATTGTGCCGCAATATATATTATCAATGGCTTTCAAGGTATCGGGGCTGCTAAAACTGGAGGCTTCATTAAGTAGGATTTAATGCTCTCAAATGCATTTCTACACGCTTGGTCCCATTTGAAAGGGACACCTTTTTTCATAAGGCGACTAAGTGGTTGGAATCTCCCAGTCAGGTTTGAGATTAATGTCCTAAGGTACGCTAACTTTCCTTGCATACTTTTAAATTCATTAATATCTCGAGGCTCAAGCATTTTCAAGATTGAATCTACTTCGTCTTGATTAATTTAAATCACTCGATGTCGGACAATGAAACAAAGGAACTTTTCAGAAGCAACTCGAAAGGTGCATTTCAATAGACTCATCCTAAGTTGGTACCTTCGAAGCAATCAAATACTATTCTTAAGTCTTTCAAGTGGTCTCCCATTTTTCTTGAGTTTACCACCAATTCATTCACATAGCATTCGACACACTTGTCGAGAAGGTCGTCAAAGATATTATGCATAGCTCTTTGGTAAGTAGCTCCAGCGTTCTTCAAGCCAAAAGGAATTACCTTGTAGCAATAAATACCCTTTGGGGTACGAAATGTAGTAAGCTCTTCATCTTTTGGTGCCATGTGAATTATGTTATAGATTGATGAAACATCCATAAATGACATTTCCTCGTACCCAGTAGTAGCTTCAATCATCAGCTTTGCTACTTTTGGGTCCAAGCCAGGCATCTCTTTGTAACTCCAAGCAAAGACATCCCTGAACTCTTTGAGTAACTCAATATAAGTGATTTCTTCATCAAGTTCTAGTAAATCACTTAGGTAGCTGGGTTTGGTTCTTCATCAGTGCCAAGGTTAACTTCTTTTAAGGAATCAACTGTCGTCTTCACCCCTTCTTCAAGTTCAGGTGGAGCATCTTTCACATTTTCATCTTCTTGAGGGTTCCCATCGTTGATGGATATGTGATAACACGGTGAAACATCCTCCAATTATGTATTATCCTCCATTGAATATGGAACACTATTCTCGCCATGTGCAGTAACATGATACGTAGAACCCAAACTTTCTTCATCTTCGTTGAGTTACTTAGTGAAGGCCACAATATATGGATTTACCTTCAGTACTTCTTTACATGAAACTACATGTTTGTTCGTCGCCTCATTCTAGAAGGAACCAAACTTTTGAAATCCTTAGAGATCCTATGAATTTTGGGACGAAGCGGGTGTTCATATGCTTTGATAATTTCTCTGAAACATGATCTCTTCTCTAATGGACCTAATCTCTCAAACGTGATAGTCCACATAGTTGATTTTCCAAGTCGATCAAAGACAGAAGGATTGTTAGAAGCGGCAGATTCACCTTCTACAGTGATATTAGCCCTTTCTGCCCACATTAAATTGTTCTTTCAATTTTCTATTAGCGCTGCCCATATATTAGTGGTTGTTAATGGTGATTCTAGCTTAGACCTCGTTCTCATGACTGATTCTTGTTTGTTTTTCATTAATTTGTGGCAGACCCTCTTTGTTGTTATCGTAGTAAAGTTGATATATTACTATATTTATACCTTTGTGAATCCACTGCAACACTTGAAGTAGAAATCTAGATTACATTCTCAAATTCTTCTCAATTCTCATCATAACCGTTTAAAGTAAATTGCATCGAGAAAATGAAATGTAGATGCGTCAATTAGCTATCCGTAAATAGCTTCTTCCCCATGCCCTAAAAAATATATGTGGATGAAAGCAGTTTTATTGTCATAATAAGTCGCTTTGCAGGTTCTTGGTAGTATGTCCGATGTTCAATGTATCTCAACTTCCAATTTTTATCATGTTTGTTTACAAATTTAAGCAAATGATAGTATCATTTATGTACTTGTCTGAAACAAAAGGGTAGAAATTTAGTCTCACGTCCTATTTAACTTTTGTTTTTGCATGCCTCTTTGCAGAAACTGCTTAGAGCTTCAACACACTTTGCAGGTTCCATCATTTTGATGTGCTAGTATGGTGATCTCATGGATATCTGAGGAGCCATGGATATACATTCTGTCACGATCCAAAATCAGCTAGTCGTGATGGCCACCTAACCAAACCTGCTAGGTAAGCCAACTAATAACTATCAAATTTCAATAATCTTACCACGTCAATTAAGCAAAATAAATTATCTGAATGTATTACATTTCCCAAGGACTGGTAGTACAAAGCACGACCTTCTAATAATAGAGTTTACAAATCAGAAGTGAAATAAATCGATCGTCTTTTTGAATAGTACATAAGCATCACAGTTTTATCTATGCCTACCCCGAACAGTAGTGGCAGCTACAACATGGACGCGAGTACATCTACAAACAATAACTGCAGCCAACATTTTCGTGCAATGTGCAGAAATGTAGTATCAGTACAACCTACCCCATGTACTGAGTATTTAATAAACCTAACCGTAAGTTGAAAGCAGTGACGAGCTAACACCGGGTCGGGTCCAACACCAATATTTCCACAAGAGTTCATAACAGCACAAATGCAAGTATAAGAGGTTTATCTCAGTAGTAAAAATACTCAACTCGTTCACCATTCAGGAAAAATAGGTATGCTTTTCAAGTATCTTAGTAAAAATTCAATTATTTTGCTAAAATTGCCAAAAATAAAGGTAAATTTGAAAACTGTGAATTTTCTCAAAATCCTTTAACCGATAAGCGAGAAGTTTCATTTTCCTTTCCCAATAACAAGTATAAAATCCCTTTATATTCCCACATATAAATGTGTGTAAAATCATGAATGACGTGATACCATACAACATGAGAAAAATGCATCTCTATGCACATATGTCATGTATGTATGTCAATGCCATGTATCCCAGAGATGAATAATGTACTCACACTCTCAGAGTACTCGATCTCACTATCTCACTCTTTCCACTTATCAATGCTTAACCACTTGGTACTGTATATGGATGATATGGCCCAAGGAAGATCCATCCCGGAGTATATACATCACTGATCATCAATCACTCATTTGTCACGACCCAAAATCCGACACAGGTCGTGATGGCACCCAACACCGGAGTCAGGCAAGCCAACAGTTGCTTACTGATGAGGTTACCCTTATTTGACATACCAACGCCACACTTACAAAGGTTTTAAACTTAGATCATTTAATTAAAAGCGGAAACATTGACCAATTTAAATAAATACAACCGAAATGATCGTGATCCAATATATATACAGCCCCAAAATAAGAGTCTACTATGTGCATGCCAGGAACTAGTGTCACAAGTCAATAGGCAATGTAGCAGAATATAAAAAAGATGATACATGTTGTACTACTGTCTGAAAGGATGTAGACAGAAAAAAACAAAAGATAACCAGATGCACAAGCCTCAAAAGCTGTACAATTAAGTACAGAATAGTATGAGTAGATAAATAGATATGTACCCAGTGAGTATCCCGCCTAACCTCGAAGAAATAGTGACAAGAGGTCGACGTGATAGTTACTAGGGTCGGACAATGTGGAATGAGTACAGGCTAACCAGTAGTAGCAGTAATGAAAAGAAATAATGAAATGAGCATCAAATAACAATCACTAGTACCCTCACACCATTTTTTTTCCATGGCATACAAGTTATTTATCCTTCTTTCTTTTCATGAAAACAACAGTTGCAATTACAGGGCTTCTCACAATTTCCAAAACATATAACAGGTGATAAACGTACGGTTATTACGACGTGAAAAGTAAATCTGCACTGCCGAGGGTCTAACGGCCCGAACCTTAGATTCATCTTTCTGCCCTGCTCGAAAATCGAACATGTGACACGGTTAACATAATACCAATTCCACCCCCGCTCGCGAATCGAACCTGCGACTCAGGATAACATAATAGTAGGGCTTCCCCGCTCGCGAATCATCCATGCGACTCGGGTTCCCATATAAATTCCAACTCATGATTAGCAGGAGATTTCCAGATAATTTAGTAGGGGACATACTAACAGTGCGAGAATATTAGATATATTAACTTCAATCATAACCCCTTAGGCCTTCACATGTGAGATTCAAGGACATTAGGCTACTTAATCCATATACAAGATCACATATTCAAAACATAAAGCATGATTGTGAGTCCTAAACTACCCGACAAAGCATAATAGTAGCTGTGCACGGACTCTCGTCACTTCGGGCGTACGCACCCCCCGCAAATAAGGAAAACCCACCATTTATAATTACCTATGGGGATAATTCCCTCTTACAAGGTTAGAAAGGAGACTCACCTCATGCCGAATTCACTTCCCGGACCAAGAACGCGCCCGAAACTCCGAACTCTACACCCGAAGACTCTAAACTAGCAAAATGTTATACAAATTCATTAACTTATGCTAAAAGTATGGAAATTCTCCTACTCATTTAGTAAATTGACCATTCTTGAAGAAATTCTAAAATCTGATCCTGGGCCCACATGCTGGGATTTCAATAATTCTCGAAGGGAACACTCACCCATAGCCTAACGATCACAAATATACGATTTCCACTTTATTTCATAGCTAATTGGCGGGTAAATTCTCAAATTAACGAAGGCCCTAGGTCACTACCCAATTCATGATTTTCCATTAATTTTAGGTAGTTAATTTAGCTTATAATACATGCATGAAGCTAATTTTGAGTAGAGTTTACCTACCTAGAAGACCAGGTCATTAGCCCCTCAATAATGGAGGAAATCGCCCAAGGAAAAAGAACAAAATGAGAAAAATGAGTTTAAAACTCATGTATAAAAACACACTGTCTGGACAGTGTTTTTGCACCTGCAACTCGAGGACCGGACCTGCGGTCTCGCACATGCGAGAAAAATCTCACACCTACGGAAATGGAATGGGGAGCCTGGGCCCGCACCTACGGAGTGGAGATCACACCTGCGGCTCCGCTCCTGCGGAATTTTGTCCGCACCTGGGATAATTGGCCAGACCTCTTGGGGTCGCACCTACGCTGCTGGGGACACCAAGAGCGGTCCCGCACATGCGACTGGGCAACAACACTTGCGGTCACACCGGAACAGGTGCACCAGCTGCTATTTTAGCTATTTTTTAGCCCCGATAGGTACGTGAGAGGCACCTAGGCCCACCCGAGCCCCACTCCAAATTTATCAACGAGTCCCAAATCATAATACGGACTCGCTCGAGCCTTCGGAACACTAAAAACAACGCTAAAACATAAAATCACACCTCTAAACCCCAATAACCATTAGGAACTTTAAGTACTCTAGACTTCGCTCACAACGCGCCGAACCGACCTATACAACTCGTAATGACACCAAATTTTGCAGGCAACTCATACTTAACAATACGGAACTATTCCGGATCTCAGAATTCCGTTCGGACCTCGATAACACAAAAACATGCCCCAAACCAGAATGGGAACTTAAGGAACTTCTTCTTTCAATATTGGGCGCCGAAATGCCCCCAGGTCATTAAAAGCCCATTCCGAACATACGCCCAGGTCCGAAATCATCACACGAAGCTACCGAAATCGACGAAACTCAATTTCGAGGTCGTTTACCCAAAATGTTGACCGAAGTCAAACTTTGACTTAAACGCCAACATTAAGGAGCCAATTGTTACTATTTCACTCTAAACACCTCCGAATCCCAGACCACCAGTCCGTGCAAGTCATATATCATAAAATTCCGCTATGGGAAGATTCATTTAGGGAAGAGGGTCCGATAACACAGAATGACCGGTCGGGTCGTTACATTCTCTACCTCTTAAACAAACGTTCTTCCCCGAACGGGTCTAGAATCATACCTGAAGTGATGAATAAGTGTGGATATCTACTCCTCATGTCCTTCTCGGACTCCCAGGTCGCCTCCTCAGCTGGCTGGCCCTTCCACTGGACGTTTACGGCATAAACTCTCTTGGACCTCAATTGGCGGTCCTGCCTATCAATACTAGCAACTGGATCCTCCTCATAGCCCAACCTCTCATCCAACTGAATAGTGTTGAAATAAACCACATGAGAGAAGTTGGGGTGGTACCTCCGGAGCATGGATACATGAAAAACTGGATGAACTCCTGATAAACTGTGAGACAAGGCCAACTCATAAGCAACCTCCCTAAATCTCAAAAACACCTCGAATGGGCCTATAACCCTGGAGCTCAGCTTTCCCTTAATCACAAACCTCATAATACCCTTCATAGGAGAGACTTTCAACATGACCCTATCTCCCTCCATAAATGATACATCATGCGCCCTCTGGTCCGCGTAACTCCTCTGTCTAGACTATACGGAGCCTCTCCTGGATCAACATCACTTTCTTCAAGGCATCCCTCACCAGGTCAGTGCCATATAACTTAGCCTTGCCAGGCTCAAATCGCCCGATGGGAGAACGACATCATCGATCATACAAAGCCTCAAATTGTGCCATCTCAATGTTGGACTGATAAACATTATTATAAGCAAACTCGGCCAAAGGAAATAGTTGGTGCCACTGACCTCCGAAATCAATCACACATGCCCTGAGCATGTACTCCAATATCTGAATTGTATGCTCCGACTGACAATCGGTCGGAGAGTGAAATGTTGTGCTGAGGTCTATCTGGGTACCCATCTCACTATGCAATGCTCTCCAGAAGTGCGATGTGAACTGAGGTCGTCGATCTGATATGATGGACACTGGCACACCATGCAACCGGACTATCTCCCGAATGTAGATCTGGGCCAACCTCTAAGATGTAGAAGCAGTAGCCACATTGAATGAAATGCGTTGATTTGATCAATCTACCCATAATGACCCAACTGTGTCAACCTTCCGCAAAGTTCGAGGCAACCCAACCACGAAGTCCATGGTGATGCACTCCCATTTTCACTCAGGAATGGGCATCTGTTGAAGTAGGCTTCCTAGCCTCTAGTGTTCATACTTCACCTGCTGGCAATTAAGACAGCTAGCCACATACCCCGCGATGTCCTTCTTCATCCGCCTCCACCAGAAATGCTGCTTCAAGTCACGATACATCTTCGTAGCACCAGTATGAATAGAATACCCAGAACTGTGTGCCTCCTCTAGAATACTCTCCCTCAGGCCATCAAAATTTTGAAAACATAAGCATCCCTGAAGTCTCAGAACACCATCCTCGCCAATAATAACCTCATTGGCCCTACCCTGAGCCACTTTCTCCCAAAGCTCTGCTTAGCACGAATCATAGAACTGCCGGGCCTTAATCTCTCCCGACAATGAAGACTGAGAAACCACATGTGCCAAAACTCGATGAGGCTCTGAAAGATCCAATCTCATCAGGGGATTTGCCAAGGACTGAATGTCCAAGGCTAGAGGTCTCTCCTCCGCTGCAAATTAAGCCAAGCTACCCATACTCTCAGACTTCCTGCTCAAAGCATCTGACACCACATTAGCCTTGCCCGGGTGATAAAGTATGGTGATATCATAATCCTTCAACAACTCAAGCCTTTTGTGCTGCCTCAAATTAAGATCCTTCTGCTTGAACAAGTGCTGCAAGATAGGGTGGTCTATAGAAACCTCACAGGGCACTCCATATAAGTAGTGCTTCCAAATCTTAAGAGCACGAAAAATCGCCGCCAACTCCAAATCATGCACAGTGTAATTCTTCTCATGAACCTTCAGCAGGCGCGAAGCATAATCAATAACTCTCCCCTCCTGAATCAATACACACACCCAAGACAACGCACGAGGAGTCACAATATACTGTATACATCCCAGAAGCGGAAGGCAATACTAGAACTGGTGCTAAGGTCAATGCTGACTTGAGCTTCTGAAAGCTCGCCTCACACTCGCCGGACCATCTGAACGGGGCATTCTTCTGAGTCAATCTAGTCAATGGAGTTGTAATAGAAGAGAACCCCTCTACAAATCGGCGATAATAGCATGCTAGGCCCAAAAAGCTCATGATCTCTGTAGCTAAAGTAGGACGCGACCAACTCTGAACTTCCTCGATCTTCTGAGGATCAATCTTGATTCCTTCTCCAGATACCACATGCCCGAAAATGCCATGGAATCCAACCAGAAATCACACTTGGAGAACTTAGCATATAGTTTCTGTTCTCTCAAAGTTTGGAGCACGACTCTACAGTGTTGCTCGTGCTCGCCCAGGCTACGTGAATAAATCAAAATGTCATCAATGAAGACAATGACAAATGAATCAATATACGGTCTGAACACCCTATTCATCAAGTCCATGAATGCTGTTGGGGCATTAGTTAAGCCAAAAGACATCACCAGGAACTCATAATGGCCATACCTCGTACGAAAAGCAGTCTCCGGAACATCTGAATCCCTACTCCTAAACTGATGATACCCCGATCTGAAATCAATCTTAGAAAACACACGAGCACTCAGCAACTGGTCAAACAAATCATCGATGCGCGGCAAGGGATACTTTTTCTTAATGGTAACCTTGTTCAACTGGCGGTAATCAATACACATCCGCATAGACCCATCTTTCGTCTTCACAAGTAGAATTGGAGCACCCCACGGCGATACACTCGGTCTGATGAACCCCTTAGCTAACAACTCCTAAGGGTTCTCCTTCAACTCCTTCAACTCTTTTGGAGCCATACGGTACGGAGGAATGGATATAGGCTGGGTGTCTGGAGCCAAATCAATGTAGAAGTCAATATCACAATCCAGAGGCATGCCCGAATGATCCGAAGGAAATACATAAGCAAACTCTCGAACAACTGGCACGGAATCAATCGTCGGAGACTCGGCGGTGATGTCCCGCACATAAGCAAAATAGGCCAGGCAACCCTTCTCGACCATATGTCGAGCCTTCAAGAATGAAATAACCCGGCTGGCTGCACTAACTGAGGAACCTTTCCAGTCCAGCCTAGGCGACTCTTGCATGGCTAAATTAACTGTCTTGGCATGGCAATCTAGCATGGCATGATAAAGAGATAGCCAATCCATGCCTAGAATAATCTCGAAATCAACCATGTCGAGCAATAAGAGATCCGCTCGAGTCTCGAATCCGCAGAATGTGACCATACATGACCTGTAAACCCGAGTTACTACAATAGAATCGCCCACAGGAGTGAACACACATATAAGAGAACCCAAGGACTCACGAGGGACATCCAGTAACTGAGAAAATAAGACCAAAACATAAGAATAAGTGGATCCTGGATCAAAAAATACTGATGCCTCTGTTCCACATACTGCAATAATACCTGTGATCACGGCGTGTGGGGCCACTACATCTGATCTGGTTGGAAATGCATAGAATCTACCTGGAGCACCGGAGGATTGAGCCCCGCCAGAATAAATAGGAGCTGGCTGACCTCCCCCTGACTGGACTCTATCTCTAGGACGACCCGTGTCGACCTGTCCCCCACCTCTAGGTGGCCGAACTGCTGGTGCTGGACTCATAGGTTGGTAACCCTGCTGCACTGCCTTGCCCCGAAATCTGGGTCAAGTCCTCCCGATATGGCCGAGATCACCGCACTCGTAACATCTCACTGGAGGCACGGCCTGCTGCCCTAAAGTAGAACCCTGGATGACTGGGAAACGGTGAGGACCCTCTAGTATAGCACTGAAGTAAGGCCTCGCTGGAGCACCACGAGGAGGAGGTGGTGGTGGTGCTGAATATAGGGGCATGCTGGGCTAACCCCTACAAAACGGACCCCTGCCCCTAGCTGGGGCACCTATGAAATCCCCAGAATATCTGGCTGTACCTGCTCCCTGACCCTCGACCGATAACCCTCGATCCTACGAGCAATCTCCACTACTAGCTGATAAGGAGTCCCCATCTCCACCTCTCGGGCCATGCTGCTCCTAGTGCCTAGATTCAACCCGCTTAAAATCTCCGCACTCTCTCAGCATCGGAAGGTATTATCATGAGTGCATGGTGAGATAACTCCGAAAATATGGCCTCATAGTCTGTCACTTACAGCTGCCCCTGCTCCAGCTGCTCAAATTGATACCGCATCTCTTCCCTCTCAGAGGGTGGAATATATCTGTCTAGGAACATCTGAGTGAAGTGCTACCAAGTGGTATGAGGAGAACCTGCTAGCCTGCTGAGAATATAGGACTGCCACAATCTGCGAGCTCTGCCCGCTAACTCGAAGGTACCGAAGTCCACTCCATGGGACTCCAATATCCTCGTGTTGTGCAGTCGGTCCCTACATCTGTCAATGAAATCCTGGGAATCCTCGCCTTGCTCACCCCTGAAGACCGGAGGATGCAATCGAGTCCATATGTCTAATAATTTCTACTGATCGCCGTCTGCAGCTGGTCTGGGCTCAGGTGCTGATGCTACAGGCTGAACCCCACACGCGGGCAGTGTACCTGGGGTATGATGAAGTGCGGCTATCTGGCATGCAGCCTGGGCAGTAAGGGTCTAGGCTCCCCCTCCGGCCTGAGATGTGCAGGATCCGCTGGCAATAAACCAGCCTGGGACTTAGTATCCATAAATCTCAACAT
>ML436578.1:2709-35997 GCA_005239525.1 Nicotiana knightiana
AGCAGCTAAAGGGACATCATCAGGAGCAAGGTCAAAACCTTCATGGAACAAGTAATCTACAGACTTATGAATGGGGGAATGTGAAACATCTTCAAAGGTAGAGGGCTCAACCACAGACACGGAAGGCAAAGTCATGGGTGTAGACTCATCGTCCGAAACCACCCGCCTTCTCCGTGGCCTGCGCACCAAAGCACCCTCCTCTTCTTCTTCTTATACGGAAGGGGACTCTCCAATCTTCCTCTTCGAGGAAGACGAACCAACAATAATCTCTTGAGCCTGGACCAAAGACATATTTGGGATAGATGAAGCAGACACCCCACGAGCAGAGAACTCTATCAAAAGGGAAAAAGTTAAGTGACAGAGAAAGAAGAGGCTCGAGTAAGGAAAGAATCAAGAGCAAAAGCTTCACTTACCGTGGGTCTTTACATGCCAACCGTGCCTCCCAGCGAAGTACTTCCAAGATCTCTCTTCTAAAGGAGCAACGGACAATAATTTTTCTACCCAATCACGGATACTATAGAAACTCTCAACAGTACCCATGATTGCTGAGAGAAGAAGAAACAGATACGGTGTTAGTAAAACATCTCAAGTCAGAACTAGGAAAATTAAATAGATGGGAGCTAAAGCATACTCACGTGAACGATTCCACTTCTCAGGGAAAGGAAGATTTTCTTCACCCACTAAACCAACAGTGGGTACAGCAACATACCGGAGGTACCAACCCCTATCCTTATCATCTCCAGGGGTTACCAGCACTCTTTTGCTCCCAGTAGTCAGAGTAAAAAAACCCTTGACAAAACAAGGCAGGAGAGTAGAAATGAATAAAATGGTTGAAAGTAAAAGGAATCGAGGCTAAAGAAGCTAAACTCCTAAGACATACGACAACTCACCACACAAGCGGACCAACTTGTCCTAAGAAGATATTGAAGAAACGGCAGAATTCAATTATGACTAGATCAATGGGAGGTCTAAACCCTAGAGTAAAAGGGTACGTATAAACAAAAGAGTATCCCGTCTTGTAAGATGTTATTCTTTGATTACTATTCGGAATATAGACAGGGAAATCAGGCCTCCAAAAACAATCCCTACGAACAAGGGAAATCTGACCCTTAGTAACAACGGTTGGATACTTTTCGACAGTCTCAAGGGAAGAAGATTAGTCTACGAGAACTTGATTATCACTAGCAAAGACAAACTCAGCAGGCACAATTTCATCTACTCCAGGTTCACGAGGGCGTTCACCTCTACCTCTAGACAAAGACCGGGAAGCCCTAAACCTCGGAGAAACTAGAGACCTAGCGGAAGGAGGGGAAACTATCTGAGCAGAAAATGAGCCTCTCAAAGGAGTGGATCCTAGACTCCTAAGTCTACCACCCCTCCGACTCCTAGTCGGACCAGAAGATGGCGTTAAATTTTCAATATCTATTACTCTCTGAGGTTGATTTGAAGAATACATGTTTACAAAGGCAAGAAAAAAGTTCTTTACAAAGGACAAAGTTAAAAAGTGTTTCGTGGAAGCAAAGAAAATAAGAAAGGTATTTATACTTCACGACAACCGTCAAACATAGAAAAAAAGAAAAATAATGATGAAAAGTCATAATTGAAGGTGTCACTTCGGGACTGACGCAGCTGCAAAAAGCCCTAAAAGATGCCGAGTAAATGCAGAACCAATCCAATAAGGAGACGTGGTATGAGTATTAAATAGAAGTGACAAACGACGCCTATGATTCAGAGAGGGATATAATGTGTCGAGGTAAAGCGGCGACAAAATATTCCCGCCATAAATGAGTATCATCTTACCAAATATTAATCGATAAATATATGGTAAGTGGGGGACTATCTGTATTGGTAAAAAAAAAGTTTCACACGTAAGCCAACTCTTGACAACTCAGCCAGTTATGTGGACACAGGAGAATGCAACAACTGGAAGTGAATCTTTGAAAAGGTACGGAAAAAAGAGGCACGATTCAATAAACCCACGAGCTCATCAGCCATGGGAAACTCAACCTGATCAAGAAAGGGAAGAGACAAGTCAGAATGAATCTGGACAAAGCTACGGGTAGATTCAAGGACCCACAATTGATTACTCGTACGTTATGTAACTTTACCCCAATTACTGTTATCCTTTGTAACGCCCCATTAATATCATAATTATTCATTAATGAGAAATCATAGCAAGAGTTGTACGTTATATCAAGGAATCTCCTATATAAGGTACGGTAATACAGCTTGTAAAGGCATCTGATTCTCGAATACAATCTACATTGCTTTTCTATATTTCTGCAATATTGTATATTATTCAGTTTTCTCTATTTCCTTGATTATCAGTAACCCGTGTTCATCCTAGAAATAGCTTTAGTAAAAGGATCTAATTCTTTAGTTAAACAGTAAGCCAAGATGAAAAATAGAACCAGCCTAGCTTGGAGATTATACCAAAACACTAACACAATGACACAATTTGGGCTAGGGTCTTAATGGGGAAGCACTGTAGTGGAAGCCAGGTTAGGGCTAAAGCAAAGATTAGGACTTGTAAATGCATACAAGAAGGATGTAAGGTATGTACTAAGGCATTTATATGGGTTGTCCATAAAGAGTATAGAGTCAACTTCATTTTTGACAATTGGATCCCTAATATGAAACCCCTAAACTCAATCATTCATGGACCTTGGCATAACTCTGACTTGACCCTAAAGATAAGCTTCATCATTCATAATGGGGGATAGAACCTTGGTGTTGTTGATTACCCCATCCCCATGGATATTACAAGTGTTATCCATTCCACCTCCATCCATGCTTCTATCAACATTGATAAAAACTTATTTGGAACCTCAATAGTGATGGGCTTTTTAGTACTAAGTCAGCCTACAACCTTATTACTTCTGAGCTGAACCCCAGTAATGGCCAGGATAATTCCTTTGGCTGTATTTGGAAACTAAGTGGGCGTTTGGGCATAAGAATTGTAAACTTCCAAAAAAAAGTAAAATTTATTTTTAAGTGAAAATGGTATTTGAAAATTAAGGTTTTGTTTGGACATGAATATAATTTTGGGTTGTTTTGAAGTTTTGTGAGTGATCTGAGTGTAAATTTTGAAAAAACAAATTTGGATTTTTTCAAATTTTCGAAAAATTTCAAAATTCATCTTCAAGGAAAAATTGGAAATTTTATGGCCAAACACTGATTTCGAAAAAAATAAAAAAATTTCGAAAAAAAATTCTTATGTCCAAATGGGCTCTAAAAGCCCCTAATAAAATAAAAATATTCACATCGATGATGCAGCATAACAGGCTGCCCACGTCTAAACAACATTGTCTTAAATGTAAGCCCCATATGCTATTTTCGCACCTCTGGAGCGAAGGATATTAACCACATTTTCTTTGAGTGCATCAATGCAAAAACCTTCTGGCATTCATTGACACAGGATTGTACAAACCATGATTGTCACTCATACCTTGTATTTACAATGATCAATTGGGAACAAACATGGAATAAGGTCAAGAACATGCATTTCAATGCTTCTATTGACTGGAAAACTCTCATGCCTTTCTGCTTGTGGAGCATCTGGCTCACTAGGAACAATAATGTCTTTGACAAAAAGAGGAACTTCACCCCTGTAGCCTAAACCATTGCTAAAGCTACAGAGTACTACCTTGTTGTTGTCCACCACAATAACAAGAAAAAATACTGCAATACACATCAAATGGGAACCCCCACCTAATGGCTCCTACAAACTCAACAGACATAGGGTTACTTGCACAAAAACAGGTGTAGGAGGATCTAGAGGTGTCTTGAGGAACAACAGAGGTGACTGGGTGCTAGGATACATAAAGGGTATACCACATACAACCAGTATAGAGGCAGAACTTCAAGCCCTATGGCAGGGTCAAAAAATAGTCCTTGACACAACTTCACCCCTCTACAAATTAGCACCAATTCTGAAAAAGTCATAAGAAAATGAGGG
This sequence comes from Nicotiana knightiana, assembly GCA_005239525.1. Taxonomy (NCBI): domain Eukaryota; kingdom Viridiplantae; phylum Streptophyta; class Magnoliopsida; order Solanales; family Solanaceae; genus Nicotiana; species Nicotiana knightiana. The sequence continues at coordinate 6,668 of ML436578.1, forward strand.
AAACCTCCGCTATAACTCCATTATTTTTTAATGCAGATCATTAATGGAGAAATTGGGGAATCCAACACTAGGACATGATTTAAGAGAGCTGAACCAGGAAGCGGACCTCCTCGCAAAGGAAGGAGCAGTAAAAAAATATTTGGAAGGACAGAAATTTTGGAAGTTCCTCCGGTGTTTGTAAACAAGGCCCTGTGGGCAGACATCCTAGGAACTGTTTTTGCACGTAATATTAGGGGTAACCCCAATATAGTGCAAAACAGTTACAATGCAACTGTTGAGAGTTTAGCCTCTCAAACTGTAGTGTAACTATTTTTGCTATATATATAATTATCCAGTTTACCAAAAAGAAATTAAAGGAATTGCACTAGTAGAATGTTCGGCTGAAATTATTCAAATATTAAAGAAAACAAACTTCAATAAAATAACTCACTTTAAATTTTCTAGAATGATTATCTTAACTCTCTTCAATTTTGACTAACGATCATTTGGAATTTAATTAATTTAAACTGATATATATACGGAGTTTTCAGGTGTAGATGATTTTTTCATGGAGTAGGGATTTGGATCTTATGAGTTTGAAATTGTCACGACCCAGAATTCCCACCTTCAGGACCGTGCTGGCGCCTAACATTTCACTACTAGGCAATCCAATGTTAGAGAATAATTAAGCCAATTTTTATTTAATCCAGTAAATACAGTCAATAAGCCAAAATAAAATAACATCGAGTGTGGAATAACATAAATTCCCATAATATTTACTACAATCCGGAACTGGAGTCACAATTCACGAACTTTTAGGATTTTCTACAAACGGGTTTTGAAAGAAATACAACTGTTATGAACGAAAAGAACAGTAAAAATAGGGGAAAATAGGAGGGGACTTCAAGGTCTGCAGACGCCAACAGACCTGCCTTGAGTATCCAATGAACAAGTCTGAGCTACTATGCCTCTCAATCAGCTGGGACCAATAGCAAAATCTACACAAGAAGTGTCGAGTGTAGTATGAGTACAACCGATCTCATGTACTCTGTAAGTGCCGAGCCTAACCTCGACGAAGCAGTGACGAGGCTAAGGCAGGTCACTCATACTACAACCTGTATGCAGTATATAACAAAGACAGAAAAGGAAATACAAAATGAGATAAGGCAGTCAATTGAAAATAATAGTTATAACTTCTGGAAATAAACCAGTGACGTTCAGAATTACCATCCTTAAAGCTCAAACAAAAATACAGTAAAACCAACACAACTCAAGGAAATAGAAACACATAGATTGTTGTGGCGCGCAACCCGATTCCACCGTACAACACATAATCCTCCCTTATTTTAGCGTAACAACATCCAGAATAATAGTAATATGTATATATGTTGCGACGCACAACCTGATCCAACCATACCACAATATGAGTATCACAATTCACCCTTATTTCACCAAGACAATCCACCGTTATTCCATTTGTCGCGGCGTGCAACCCGTTCTCATCGTACAGTACAGATTCACCCTTATTCTACCATATCAATCTATCTTTATTTCACATGTTGCAGCGTGCAACCCGATCCCGCCTTATCAATGCCAAATACTCAATGTGTACGGTAAAATTAACAATTCAAATCACGAAAAGCCTTCACGATCAATAAATACCAAACTGAGCCAAAAGGGAAACCTTGTACAACATTGAAATCTACATAAGTAATACTAAACAGCGAAACCAGTCCAGAAATTGACAATTAGAAGGTGCAAATAAACCAGCTTAAGCAAATAGTAGGAGATCATGAAACTAAAAGATCTAACATCATTAACGAGAGAAGGCATTGATTAACAGCTAGCAGTTAAGCATGGAAAATATTTAGAACATTTAGCAATTAAGACAGGGAAAGAGAAAATTAAGGAAAAGCAGAAAATCAGGGAAAACAGATAATTCGGCCCGCATAAGCACTTTTCACCTCGCTTATACGCCGCTCACATGAAATCCACATAGCACATAGTCCAAGGGTTTCTAATTCCCTCAAGTCAAGGTCAACCATGACACACCTTGCTCCAAAGATCACTCAAATGCTCAACCACAGCTTTGCCTTTGAAACAAGCCTCTGAACCAACAATATCTAGCAGTTTACCAACCAAAAGATTCAAATTAAGCCTTAGGAACTACCCATTATTCCAAAGGATTCAATTTAGGTAATTATTGAAAAAGTCAACTCCCGAGCCCTCTTGGTTCAAGCCCAAAATTTGGACCAAAACTCGATTACTCATTCATCCCCGAGCCCGGTTATGTAATTTGTTTTGGAATCCGACCTCAATTTGGGGAAGAAGACTTCTTTGAAAAATCGCCTCTAGGGTTTTCTTGATTTGAAAATTTGAAGAATGAACAAAAATCCCGTCTAACTTCCATTTTGATCAGTTGCAGATGTCGCATTCGAACCCCACAAATGCGAAGAAACTATTGCAAATGCGAAGTCCATCCCATCTCTGCTTTCATCGCTTTTGCGATGAATGGTTTGCAATGCGAACTTTGATCTTCCGCAAATTCAACCGTTTGATCGCAATTGTGATCACTGTACCCACTGTCCCACTTCGCAAATGCGAAGTCTTGTTCGCGAATGCGAAGTTGAGGTTCCCCAGCTACTCTTCGCAAACGCGAGAAGTTGCTCGAAAATGCGAACCTAGCAAAGGTTGCAAATGTGAAGTCTGACCTCGCAAATACGAGATCAGAGGCCTGCACTAGAACAGAAGCACACCAACAATGTTTCTAAGTCCAATTTCACTCTGTAGCCTATCCAAAACTCATCCGAGCCCTCAGGGCTCTAAACCAAATATGCACACAAGTATAAGAACATCATACGAACTTGTTCGCACGATCAAATCGCAAAAATAACACCTAGAACTACGAATTTAGCATCAAATCAAAGGAAATTTTCAAGAAAACTCATGAACTATTTTCACAACCGGACGTCCGAATCACGTCAAACCAATTTCATTTCTCACCAAATTTGACAGACAAGTCATAAATATAGTAATGGACCTATACCGGGTTCCAGAATCAAAATACAGACCCGATATCAATAAAGTCAAATATTGGTCAAACTTTCAAAGTCATTAAGCTTTTAAACTTTATATTTTTGACAAAGTGCGATAACTCGGGCTAGGGACTTCCGAATTCAATTTCGAGGGTACGCCCAAGTCCAAAATCATAATACGGACCCACCACTGTCAAAACACGAATCTGTTTACTCAAAACGTTGACTAAAGTCAATTAAAATAGATTTTAAGGCAAAATTTTCATATTTTCTTAGTTTTTAACATAAAAGCCTTCCGGAAAAAGCACCCGAACTGCACACGCAAATCGAGGTGGGATAATATGAGGTAATTAAGGCTTCAAAGCACATAATTTGGTTCAAAAACATAAGATGACCTATCGAGTCATTACATGTTCCACCTTCAAAACAATTGTTCGTCCTCGAACGGAGATAGAAAAATACCTGAGCTGGTGAAAAGGTGTGGATATCTACTCTGCATGTATGACTCAGACTCCCAAGTAGCTTCCTCGATGGGATGAACTCCCCATTGCACTCGAACTAAAGGAAAAACTCTTCAACCTCAACTGACAAACCTGCCGGGCTAGAATAGCCATCGGCTCCTCGTCATAAGTCAAATCCTTGTCCAACTGTACAGAGTTGAAATCTAACACCACATGGAACACCGGATGAACAGTTGATAAACTAGGTAGCAATGCGAGCCTGTAAGCCACCTCACCCACTCTCTCAAGAATCTCCAAGGGTGCGATGTACATAGGATCAACTTGCCCTTCTTCCAAGACCTTATCACACCCTTCATGGGTGATACCCGGAGCAACACTCTCTCTCCAACCATAAATGCAACATCACGAACCCTATGGTCGGCATAACTCTTCTACCTGGACTGAGTTGTGTGAAGTCTATCCTGAATAATCTTGACCTTATCCAAGGCATCTTGTACTAAATCTGTACCCAACAACCGAGCCTGCCCCCGCTCGAACCACCCAACTAGCGATCGGAACTGCCTACCGTATAATGCCTCATAGGGAACCATCTGGATGCTCAACTGGTAGTTGTTGTTGTAGGAAAACTCTGCCAGCAGCAAGAACTGATCCCAAGAACCTCTGAAGTCTATAACACAAGCGTGGAGCATATCCTCCAATATCTGAATAGTGTGCTTGGGTTGTCCGTCCGTCTAAGGATAAAATGTTGTGCTCAGCTCAACCCGCGTGCCTTAACTCACGCTGTAGTGCTCTCCAAAAGTGCGAGGTGAACTGTGTACCTTGATAAGTAATGATAGATACGGGCACATCGTGAAGACGAACGATCTCGTGGATGTAAATATCTGCCAACCGCTCTGAAAGATAGGTAACTACCACATGTACGAAAAGCACTGACTTGGTCAGCCTGTCTACAATGACCCAAACTGCATCGAACTTCCTCTGAGTTCGTGGGAGTCCAACAACGAAATCCATAGTGATGGGCTCCCACTTCGACTCAGGAATCTCTAACTTCTAAAGAAAACCACCAGGTCTCTGATGTTCACACTTTACCTACTGACAATTTAGACACTGAGCTACATATGCAACTATGTCCTTCTTTATTCTCCTCCACCAATAATGCTTCTGCAAGTCTGATACATCTTGGCGGCACCCGGATGAATAGAATACCGAGAACTGTGGGCCTCCTCAAGAATCAACTCATGAATTCCATCCACATTAGGCACACAAACACGATCCTGCATCCTCAAAACTCCATCATCTCCAAGTAACCTGCTTTGCACCACTGTGTCGTACTGTTTCCCTAAGGACCAAAAAATGAGAGTCATCATACTGCCACTCCCTGATGCGCTCAAACAAGGATGACCGAGCGACCTTACAAGATAGGACAGAACTGGACTTCGAAATATCTAGCCTCACAAACTGATTGGCTAAAGTCTGAAAACCTGATGCAAGCGATCTCTTACCGATTGGAATGTACGTAAGGCTGCCCGTACTCACCGCCTTTCTACTCAAGGTGTTAGTCACCATTGGCCTTCCCAGGATGATACAAGATGGTGATATCATATTCATTCAATTTCCCCAACCACCTCCTCTGCCTCAAATTGAGATCCTTTTGCTTGAAAAAATACTGTAGGCTCCGATGATCCGTGAAAACCTCACACGACACTCCGTAAAGATAGTGCCTCCAGATCTTCAGCGCATGAACAATGGCTGCCAACTCTAAGTCATGGACAGGGTAATTCTTCTCATGAACCTTCAAATGTCGCGTAGAATATGCAATCACCCTGCCATCCTGCATCAATACTGCATCGATCCCAACACGGGAGGCATCACAATATACAATATAAGATCCTAAGCTTGTGGGAAACACAGACACCGGCACCGTAGTCATAGCAGTCTTGAGCTTCTGAAAGCTCGCCTCACACTCGTATGGCCATCTGAAGGGAGCACCCTTCTGGTTCAACCTGGTCAACTGAGCTGCTATAGATGAGAACCCCTCCACAAACCGACGGTAATAGCTCACCAAACCCAAGAAACTCCGGATCTCCGTGGCTGAAGTGGGTCTAGGCCAGTTCTGAACTGCCTCAATCTTCTTAGGGTCTACCTGAATGCCCTCTGCGGATACAACGTGCCCCAAGAAAGTGACGAAATCCAACCAAAACTCGCACTATGAAAACTTAGCATATAACCAGATGTCTCTCAGAGTCTGAAGTATAATCCGACGATGTTGCTCGTGCTCTTCTTGACCGCGGGAGTAGATCAAGATATCATCAATAAACACAATCACAAAGGAGTCAAAATAGGGCTTGAACACTCGGTTCATCAGATCCATAAATGTTGTTGGGACATTTGTCAACCCAAAGGACATCACTAGAAACTCATAATGCTCGTACCGACTCTGAAAAGCAGTCTTAGGGATATCGGATGCCCTAATCCTCAACTGATGGTAGCCAGACCTCATATCAATCCTCGAAAATACCTTGGCACCCTGAAGCTGATCAAATAAGTCATCAGTCCTCGGTAATGGATACTTTTTCTTGATGGTGACTTTGTTCAACTGCCGATAATCTATGCACATCTTCATCGATCCATCCTTCTTCTTCACGCACAACACGGGCACACCCCAGGGCGAGACACTAGGTCTAATGAAGCCCTTATCAAGCAAATCCTGCAATTCCTCCTTCAATTAATTCAACTCTGGCGGGGAAGGGGCCATACGATATGGCGGAATAGAGATAGGCTGAGTGCCCGGAGCAAAATCAATGTCCATGTTGTTGATACCCAATTTTGCCCTCATATTTTTTAAAATAGTATATATTTTACTAATTCTCCCTTAAATTATTCTGTAATGGTTTAATTATCTAAAGTTATTATTTGCATCAACATATATGTTTCAAAATATTCTATTTTTATTTAATGTAAGCATTTTTGTGTTTTCATAAGTTATTTACATAATTTTGCAATAATGACATATACTCATGCATAATTGCATTTTATTACATTATTTGTGCTAAAATAACATTTTTATATATTTTTAATGTTAAGTTATTATTTTCAATCATTTTATTGCACAATTAATATTTTATTATATATTAAATAGTTTTGTAAATTATTTATTAACAATTTTCGTGTATTATAATTTATAGCCCAATTTGGAGTTATTTTTGGACAAAACCAAGGCCTAGACACCTGACCCAGGTCCCCATCCCAAACCAGATCCCCCTAATTCCGTAACCCGATCGGTACCCTTTTAAATAACCCGCCTCGCTTCCCCTTTTGATCATGGTTGTTGATCTCAAATGATCAACGACCCCTAATAAACCTACCCATCTATTTATATCCCTTCACCGAAAAAACCCTAACCCATTTTTCCCGTCTGCGGCCTCTATACGCTCTCAAACCCCTCCCTTCTTCAGAAATCCTAGCCGCCCTTCTCAATCTTCTCTGAATCCAATCCAATCATGAATTCCTCCTGTGATTTTCTTACCTTTTACGCGTTACCTCAGTATTACTTACAAGATTGTGGTGTTACTTAGTAGTTTCCCAATTTTTGGAAAGTACTAGTCTCCAAATCAAGGGAGATCAGGTTCACCCTTCGATATTTGGACGATATATCGTCTATATGCTTCATGGCAAGGTCATACGGGTCTGATTCAGTTAGATTTTTGACTATTTTTGGTTCTCCATCATGAACTAGGGTTTACCTAATATTTCTCCTAAATCTGATCTTAAATTGATTCTGCATGCTATTATTTCCTTGATTATGTTTGATTTTTTTACGGTGTTTCCTTATTGTTTATTCAATTTCTACTACTATATAAATCCCTCCCCTATTTCCCTTTAGGACAGACTTTTAATCACCGGATTCACTAAAAACTCAAAGTTATTGCCCTCTTATTCTCTTGTTCTATACTCTGGCTCTTGGCCGACTGAAAGCCAAGGCCACCAGAATTCGATTATTCGACCTTTCTTAGTGCGAGCACTGCCTGGGGTTCATTTGAAACCCTTGAAAACTCTGACGCACTAAGACTTTGGGTTCTACTGCTCTTTGTTGACATTTAGAGTACTGTTGAGGTTGTTCTTTCTTGCTTGTCTATTTGTCAATTGATAACTGGTAAGTTCCTTGGATTTTGCAATTTCATTCTCTTGTGTTCATATCTTGCACGTTCTTACCTCTGAAACTTTGTGACTCAATGTGTTTCTCATCTCTGTTTGCAGCCTTGTTGGCACTAAATTTGTTTTTGTGATATGAATTTTTTTAGCATTTGAACTTGCCTAAAATTCCCAGTTCTGAGACATGTTTATTGCACATGCTTAAGTTGAACTATTTTGATTCTCTTAAGCTCGTTTAGCCTAGTGTTGGTACCTGAATGTTTATATCTGCTTTGTTCTGAATTCTTATAATGACTAATTTGTACCTAGACTGTGTTCTAATCTCTGTAAGACATTCATGACCACCCTGTTATTCCACCTATGACTTGTTCCCATGCTATTTTGTCACTTTATTATGTATGTGGTTTGCTTAATCATGTATCCCTCAATGATTAGTTGAGACCTTTAGAGTAGATATCATGACTTGTATTTTCTCCTATAAGGTTTGATACTAGCATGTCTTATTGATGTGAAGTTGGCATGTATGTTTTCTTGTATTATGATGGATACTCAACATGAATTGGATCCCTAGGCTTTAAATCCTTTAAGTTAGTGCTCTATTATGAACTCGTTTGGCATTATGCACTCTGATATGTTTAAACCTCAGAAAACCTGATTCCCCCTAACTCTCTCTCAATATGTTTTATGCTCAATATGCTATCTCTTGCTAACTGTTTGAACCTGTAATTTCAGTATTGACTTGCTATGATGAGGCTAAGCCCTATTGATTTTCTAGTTTTCATATCTTTGTTTAATCAATCTTCTCATGGTTGCTTCTAAATGCCTTATTTGATAAATTTTGTCACTTATTCGTTATTAGTAGGTCCAGAATTCTTTAAGTGATTGTTATGTGTGTTTGTTAACTCGAAATTATTTGGTAAGTGAGACTCCATCTGGGTCTTAACATGGTTCCAAAACATGGACTTGAGCTGTTCAATTGATACACTTTAATGCTTAAGCTAAGTTCGCATTTGGGCCTACTATTCATAGGAAAGTGAGCTTGTTGAAGGTCGAGCCAGTACTGGGTTATTTTTTTTTTATTTTTGGGATTTCTCTTGGGCCTGCAGTTTCCATGTGTAATACTTATATATATGTTTATTGGGCCTGTAATAATTTGTAATAACAAACAATTGGGGTGTTAGTGAAATTGGGAAAAAGAGTATATTCCAATGCTTGCATAAAAGGGTAGAAAACATTCCTATAGGGTCCATGTGATTTGCTTGCTATTTCATCCAACTTGCCATATATGTTATTCATGTATTGTACACTAACAGAAACCATGACTATAGGGAATCACACACCCACTCACCTTGTCTATTATTAGAAGCATGAGTTTAAATGCTTTACTTGCTCCCATGTCTACAAAAATGTATTTACTAGATAACATGCCTATAGGGTTATATTATTTCTCTACTAATTCTCATCTAGATACCATGTTTGTAGGACCTTAGTTGATTAATTAGCTACTGTTATTGCTATTTCCATCACATTACTCGCCTAGAAAACATGCTTATAGGGTGAAGTGTTATCGAACCAGTTTCAATTGCCAACTCCTAGAAATCCTTCCTATAGGGTATTGTTATTCGCCTAGAAAGTATGCCAATAAAATCAAATGTGGATAATTTTAAGCTTTCCAACGGTTTTATTGCCTCATTGCACAAACAATTTAGAGATCATTCCTATAGGATTTGTAATATCTATAATTTGCAAATTCGATGTTCTAAAATAACATCATTACCTATACGCTTGAAATCAAAATCACATAGAAGCTATGTCTATAGGACTTAATGACTCTAATTCGTCTTAATTCTGAAGTTTGTCCACTGCCTATAATATGAACCTGTTTGCGTGCAATTGTTGCTTACATGTGGGGGCCAACTTGAGCCATTTACTGTCTTTATGTGCAGTCCTACATGTTTTGAATGTCGCTTAGATTTATCATTTTTGAGTAACCTAAGTAAAGTCTAGAACCATCCAAATAGTAGGTCCAAAGCCTCCTGGAACATAAGCATGGTACGGGTAGTGCACGCATAGGACACGACTTAGAACTGAATTAGAACGCTTTAGGTAAAAAACTTCAACATAGTAATTGGGTAGCAGGAGATGATAGTTTGTGCCCGTTGAATAATATGAGCAACTCCTATCTAAAAGGAGTTGCCAAGTATTATTTATGTTGCACGGGGTGATCCTTAAGGCTAAAAAACTTAGGACCCCCATTTCCTTATATACTTGATATCTACATTTAGTCGTTTACAATAGAACGTTGTAGTTGTATCCTTGTAGTCCTTAAAGATTTGTACCAGTTGTGTTATAATGAACTTCTTCGACCTTTATATTCTCTTTATTTATTTGATCTCCTAGTCTAATTACATAATCCACATAGTTCTAAGCTCAGCCGGGACCCACAGTTGTGGACCTCGAAGAGTGCCTAACACCTTCTCTTTAAGGTAATTTGAGCCCTTATCCGATCTTTGGTGGCGTTGACTAGTCAAACAGAGTTATTTGCACAATAGGTTCCCTAACGCACCTTAAATCATTAGGTGGCGACTCTTATCTTTTAATCCCATTTACAAGAGTTGTCACATGTCGAAACCCGCTTTCATGAGAAAAAGGGGCATGACACCTGTCAGGTAGCTTCCCCGGTAGGTCTGCAGGAAACACCTCTGGAAACTCATGGACAACTGGTACTGAATCAATGGAAGGAACCTCCGCACTAGAATCGCTGACATAAGCCAAATAAGATAGACACCCCTTCTCTACCATACGTCGAGCCTTCATATAAGAGATAACCCTACTGGTAGAATGGCCAGGAGTCCCTCTCCACTCTAATCGAGGAAACTCCGACAAGGCTAAGGTCACTGTCTTAGCATGACAATCCAATATAGCGTGATAAGGTGACAGCCAATCCATACCTAAGATAACATCGAAATCCACCATATCAAGAAGTAGAAGATCTACACTAGTCTCAAGACTCCCAATGGTGACCATACACGAACGATAAACGCGGTCTATAACGATAGCATCTTCCACAGGTGTGGACACATACACAGCAACACTAAAATAATCACGAGGCACAACCAAATATGAAGCAAAATAGGATTACACATAGGAGTAAGTAGAACCCGGATCAAATAGAACTGAATCATCTCTACCGCAAACTGAAATAGTACCTGTGATAACGGCGTCAAATGACTCAGCCTCAGGCCTGGCTGGCAAAGCATAGCATCGGCGCTGGGCCCCAACACTTTGAACTACATCTCTAGGACGACCCCTAGCTGGCTAGCCTCCACCTCTAGCGGCCTGACCTCCACCTATAACAACCTGACCACCACCTATGGTTGCTTGACCCCTACCTTAAGCTGGTTGAGCGGGCGGTGAAGCACCTGGTGCCAGGACCATGGCACGAGAACCCTAATGTTGTGAACTGCTCGATGCACGAAGGCAAAATCTAGACATGTGCCTCAGATCACCACAAGTATAATCGGCTGTCGTGACTTCTGACCCTGAAACTGCCCTGTCGACCTGAGTAACCACCCTGAAAACTCTAGAGCGGAGGTGCACTAATAGGAGCTAGTAGTGCACTGTAGGCTAGTTGGTCGGAATAAGGAATATGAGGGCCACGTCCACCTGAAGCACCGTGGGATGCCTGGAGTGTTGAATAAAACATCCGCGAGGATGGCCTCTATCAAAAGTACCCCTGCCTCCAGACGAGGCACCACTTAACCCACCGGAATGACGAGGCCTCTTATCTAGCCCCTGACCTCCTTGTGCAAGAACCGTCTCGACTCGCCTGGCGACATTGGCAGCCACCTAAAAGAAATCTCACTCCCGGTCTCCCTATCCATCTACAACTTGATAGACTGAGCAAGTCCCTGAATAAACCTCCTCACTCTCTCTCTATCTCAGTAGGAAGCAGAAGAATAGCATGATGGGCCAAATCCACAAAACGGGTTTCATACTGAGTAACAGTCATACTGCCATGCTGGAGACGCTAGAACCGCCGACGATACTCCTCTCTCAATGTGACAAGAAGGAACTTATCTAGAAATATCAGAGAGAACTGGTCCTAAGCAAGAGAAGGCAACCCAACTGGTCTGGTCAATACAAAATCCTTCCACTATCTCTTGGCGGAACCCGTCATCTGAAACACAGCAAAATCAACCCCATTGGTCTCAACTATCCCCATGTTCCATAGAACCTCATGGAAACGGTCAAGATGATCATGTGGGTCTCAAAAGGTGCGCCATTAAAGTGAACTAGAAAGAGCTTGGTGAACTTTTCCAATCTCAATAAGCCTTCAGAAGACATAGGTGGTCCATCATCGGCCTATGCCGCAATAACCGGCTAAACTACTCCGACTGGCTGAGCTGTTGGAGTCTAATATTAGGGAGCCATATGCTTCGGAGTGTGAGTAGTAGGAGTCTGTGCTCCTCCTTCAGCCTGAGAGACGGCTAGTGCCATGGGAAATGTGCCAGTCTTGGCAACACTTTCCATAAGGCCTGCCAAACGACCAAAGCGTCCTGAAGCACTCGGGTGGCAATGAGCCCCTCTGGAACCTGAGTTGGCCCGACAGGAACAGTCTGGTTGGAACCTCCTCGTCGATCTCTACCTGAGGATCCACTGTTGGTGCTGCTGTTCGAGCTCTGGGCTGAGCTCTGCCCCTGTCTCGGCCTCTGGCACGGCCTCGGCCCCGACCTCTGCCCCTCGTAGGAGCTGCCATTTAGGGCTCTGGCTGCTTCTCATCTAAAGATGCGGTACGTGTTCTCGCCATTTGCGAGAGAATAAGAGTAGAAGAGTTCAATTAGCAATGAGAGAACAACACCGCACGGCAGAGAAGAATATAAGTGAAATCTGTTCCTAAACTTCATAGCCTCTAGAAGATAAGTACAGACGTTTTCGTACCAATCCTCCAGACTCTACTAAGCCTGCTCGTGAACTGTGAGACCTAGGCAACCTAGTGCTCTGATACCAACTTGTCATGACCCGGAATTCCCACCTTCGGGACTATGATGGAGCCTAACATTTCACTTGCTAGGCAAGCCAACGTTAGAGGATTCTTAAAGCCAACTTTATTCAATTTCAATAACAGAAATAATTAAGCTAAACATAAGCAATTTGAATTTCGGAATAACATAAAACCCATAATATCTGATACATTTCGGATCTGGAGTCACAACTCATGAGCTTCTAAGATTTACTACAAATAGAGTCTAAAAGAAAATACAACTGTTCTGAAAGAAAGGAAACAGTAAAATGAAGAAACTAGGAAGGGACTCCAAGGTCTGCGGACACCAACAGATCTACCTTGAGTCTCCATAAGCAATTCCATCTGCTAACCTCACAATCAGCTAGGGCGGATACCCCATGTACTCATAACTGTCGAGTCTAACCTTGATGAAGTAGTGACGAGGCTATGACAAGACCCACATAATAAACATGTGCAGATAACAGTGTGTGTGCAAAATAACAACAAGTAACAAGTAAAATGTACTATTAGGAGGGGGACATGTTAAAGAGGCACAAAATATAAGAGATACAGCGGAAATGATAACCAGAACAGTCAACATGCCTTTAACCAGTGAAAACAACTAAACACAATGAAGAAAATTGCATGGCATCACCCGCTGTGCTTTTATTCTCAACCTCACAATGAAAACAATAATATTGCACGACATCACCCTTCGTGCTTTTAATCCCAGCCTCACAATATAAATCAATAGATACAACACGGAATCACCCTTCGTGCATTAACTCTCATAACATGGTACGGCATCACCCTTCGTGCATCAACGCTCACAATATGGCACGACATCACCCTTTGTGCATTAACACTCACAATATGGCGGACATCACCCTTCGTGGATTAACACTCTCCCTTACCACATAACAATGAACAATTAATAGCAAGGAGATAGAATCAACAAGAACAATCCTTACTTCAAAAATGGTTCCACAATACCAATCTCAACTTTGGAATCAATACTCAATTATCACAAAAGCCCGTAAACACGATAAGAACGATCAATTTAGTAAGTAACTAGTTTAAGCATGGATAACAAGATCAAAGTAAGAAGTAAACTACAAGGAATAAGTCCCACCCGCATGCTTTAACCCGACAACAACGCATAAGTACTACCCAACATCTAAACATGTAGCAAATAGACAAACAAGTCATAATCCCTCAAGTCAAGGTTAACCACGAAAATTACCTCACTGTAAAGGTCCACTCAAAGCTCAATCACAGCTTTGACTTTCAAACAAGCCTCCAAACCAATAGAATCTAGCAAATTACTAACCAAACGATTCAAATTAAGCCTTCAGAACTACCCACGATTGTAAAGGATTCAATTTAGGTCATTATTGAAAAAGTAAACAAAAGTCAACCCCAAGGCCCGCTTGGTTCAATCCCGAAGTTCAGACCAAAACTCGATTACCCATTTACCCCCGAGCCCGGTTATGTAATTTATTTTGGAATCCGACCTCAATTTGAGGTCTAAATCCTCATTTTACAAAGATCCTTAACTCTACCAAAAACCCCCAATTTCCACCATGAAAACACAAGATTTTAGGTGAAATCTTAGGAAATGTAGTGAAAGATTGAAAGAAAATAGTTTAGAATCACTTACCAATGATTTGGGGAAGAAAGTTTCTTTGAAAAATCGCCTCTATGGTTTCTTGTTTTGAAAATTTGAAGACTGAGCAAAAATCTCGTCTAAGTCCCATTTGATCAGTTGCAGATGTCGCATTTGCGAACTGGGGTTCGCAAATGCGAAACCCGCAAATGCGAAGACCTTCACATCTCTGCTTTCATCACATGTGTGATAAATTGTTCGCAAATGCGAACACTGACCTTCCGCAAATGCGACCACCTGATCACAATTGCAATCATGTACCCCCTGACCCACTTCGCAAATGTGAAGTATTCTTCGCAAATGCGAACATAAGGTGGCCCAGCTACTCTTCGCAAATGAGAACCCATCAGAGGTCGCAAATGCGAGATCAAAGGCCTGCACCAGAACTGAAAATCCAACTGAGTTTTTCTAAGTCTAAACCACTCTGTAGCCTATCCGAAACTCACCTGAGCCCTCGGGGCTCTAAACCAACTATGCACACAAGTCTAAAAACATCATACGAACTTGATCGTGCGATCAAATCACCAAAATAACACCTAGAACTACGAATTTAGCATCAAATCAAATGGAATTTTCAAGAAAATTTTGAAACTTCTATTTTCACAACCAGACGTGCGAATCACGTCAAACCAAATCCGTTTCTCACCAAATTTGACAAACAAGTCATAAATATAGTATTGGACCTATACTGGGTTCCGGAACCAAAATACAGACCTGATATCCAAAAAGTCAAACATTGGTCAAACATTTCAAAGTCATTAAGCCTTTAAATTTCAAATTTCTACAAAGTGCGATAACTCGGGTTAGTGACTTCGAAATTCGATTCCGGGGATATGCCCGAGTCCTAAATCATGATATAGACTCATCGGGATTGTCAAAACACGAATCCATTTGCGTTTTCTCAAAACGTTGACCAAAGTCAACTCAAATAGATTTTAAGGCAAAAATTTCATATTTTTCTAAGTTTTTAACATAAAAGCTTTCTGGAAAAATGGCCGTACTGTGCATGCAAATCGAGGAAGGTTAAAAATGAGGTATTTAAGGCTTCATAGCGTAGAATTAGGTTCTAAAACATAAGATGACCTATCGGGTCATCACACCATTTTAGCGTGACAATCCAATATAGCATGATAAGGTGACATCCAATCCAAACCCCAAGATGACATCAAAATCAATCATATCGAGAATTCGAAGATCTACGCTAGTCTCGAGACTCCCAATAGTAACCACACACGAACAATAAACACGATCTATAACAATAGCATCTCTTACAGGTGTGGAAACATACATAGGAGCACTCACAAAATCACGAGGCACAACCAAATATGAAGCAAAATAGGATGACACGTAGGAATAAGTAGAACCCGGATCAAATAGAACTAAAGCATCTCTACTGCAAACTGAAACAGTACCTGTGATAACAGCGTCAGATGACTCAGCCTCAGGCATGGCTGGGAAGGCATAACATTGGGGCTGGGCCCCACCACTATGAACCACGTCCCTAGGATGGCCTCTAACTGGCTGCCTCCACCTCTAACGGTCTGACCTCCACCTCTAACAGTCTGAACTCTACCTCTGGCCGTCTGATCCCTACCTCTAGTTGGCTGAGCAGGCGGTGTAGCAACTGGTGCCAGGACCATGGAACGAGAACGTTGATGTTGTGGCGTGCCACCCAATAATCTCGGACAGGTCCTCATGATATGCCCATAACTGCCACACTCAATACATTCATCCTGGTGTTGTAGTTGTGGAAACTACGACTGACCCGAGCGAGCCGGATAACCACGATAATAACTTTGAATAGGAGGCGCACTGATAAGAGCTGGTGGTCCACTATAGGCTGGCTGTCCATAATTAGGCACATAAGGACCACGACTCCTTGAAGCACTATGGGACACCTGGAGTGCGGAATGAAATGGCCTGGGAGGATGGCCTCTACCAAAAGTACCCTCGCCTCCACCTAAGGATCCATTGTTGGTGCTGCTGCTCGAGCTCTGGGCTGAGACCTGCCCCTGCCCCTGCCTCGACCTCTGCCCCTCGTAGAAGCTGCCACTTGGGGCTCCAGCTGCTGTCTAGCTGAAGAAGTAGCACGTGTTCTCGCCATCTGCTGAAGGACAAGAATCGAAGAGTTCAATCAGCAATAGTAGAATAAAATTGCACGACAGATAAGAATAGAGGTGGAAATGTTCCTAAACTTCATAGACTATGGAAGATAAGTACAGATGTCTCTGTACCGATCCTCCAGACTCTACTAAGCCTGCTTATTAATTGTGAAACCTAGGCAACCTAGTGCTCTGATACCAACTTGTCACGACCCAAAATTCCCACCTTCGGGACCGTGATGTCGCCTAACATTTCACTGGTAGGCAAGCCAAAGAGAACCGTTAAGCCAATTTTTAATCAATTCAATAAATAAATTCAATAAGCCAAAATGAAATAAACTGAGTGCGAAATATCATAAATGCACATAATATTTACTATAATCCAGATTTGGAGTCATAATTCACGAACTTCTCGGATTTTTTACAAACAGAGTCTGAAAGAAATACAAGTGTTATGAACGAAAAGAACAGTAAAAATAGGGGAAACTAGGAGGGAACTTCAAGGTCTGCGGATGCCAACAGATCTACCTTGAGTCTCCAATGAACAAGTCTGAGCTGCTACGCCTCTCGATCAACTGGGACCAATGCCAAAATCTGCACAAGAAGTGCAGAGCGTAGTATGAGTACAACCGACCCATGTACTCTGTAAGTGTCGAGTCTTACCTCGACAAAGTAGTGACGAGGCTAAGGCGGGTCACTCACACTACAACCTATACGCAGTATATAACAAAGACAAAAAAGGAAATACGGAACGAGATGAGGCAGTCAATTGAAAATAATATCTACAACTTCAGAAAATAAGCCAGTGACATTCAGAAGTACCAATCCTTAAAGTTCAACTGAAAATACCATAAAACAAACACAACTCAAGGAAATAGAAACACATAGGTTTTTGCGGCGCGCAATCCGATCCCATCTTACAACACAGAATCCTCCTTTATTTCACCATAACAACATCCACAATATTAGTAATATGTATATATGTTGCAGCGCGTAACCCGATCTGTTACACCTTGTGTATTCGGCGTTATCATGTCGTAGAGGGGCTAATTCGATAGAAAAATAATTTCTATGAGATATCTAAATGATGCGATAGTTATACGTTAAGATTGAAAGTCATTCGATGGTAATTAAAAAGTCGACAAAGATCTCCGCAAGTTACGGGTTTTAAATTTCACTGAAATTTGAATAAAATGTTGATGGGCTTTTCTCTCAATATACTAGGAGTTATAGTGTGTTCTACCAACCGAATCGAAGATCTATGAGTCTACTTTCCAATTCAACAAAACGTTTGTTAATACTACTTTAGAGTAGAGAGATATTAACAATTTCGTACAGGGATGCACACTACTACAGGAGCAGTGTGCTTAGTCGATTTTAGTTAAAAGTTTTTTTTTATTTAAGTCAATTTAAAACAGAACCCCTGCGTTTTATCCTCTCCAAAACAGAACCTAAAACCTGAGAATTCCTCTCAAGCTCCTCCCATCCATCTAGCCAATCATAACAACAATTTAGTCATCCTCAAGATGGAGAACACCATGGTAACTTCGGAATCGTGAATTCTTCGGTGTTTCACTTTTCGTAGGAATAATTTGCCTTGAATTAATCTCGAATTTAAAGTAATTCTGGTCACATAAGGTATTATTTAACTTCCTCTTTGATCTTTGTAAACTTCTACCATAATAATTCCTAAGAAATAGTTGAAACCTCTATAGAAATGTTCTTGATTTTTTTAAGAAACCTCTCTTAATATGACTTAATTGTTGGGGTTGTTCTATATGGTTTTATTGTGTTGTTTGGATCTGTGAAGACATGGATGGAATTGTTTCGATGAGAAGATGTAGTAAAGTAAAATTTCGTGGTGTGTTGCGGGGAAATTAAACTACAAAAGAGTCTACAAATTCATGCCCGCAAGTTGTTCGCTTAAATGTCTAAATGAAGAATTATATAAGATATGAGCTTGAATTTGATATTGAATGGTTCGTATTATGTATGAAAGAATTCCTAAGGCTTTTGAGGTCTCGGAAACCGAATATAACTCCATCGACAAGGTATGTAGGGCTTTCGCTATACTTTTCGGCATGACTAGAATTCGAACAAACGTTTATTGAATTGTTTCGTCGGATTTGAGTTATTTCACCTTCAACTCATAAAGATGCTTAGACCTTATCCTTTCTCATAGATTGCTTACTTCAAAGAATATCTATGAATTCTCGGTTTTCCCTTGTTCCTTGCTTAAAAAGAACTAGAGCCTTCTTACTCGTTCTCCTTTCGACGTTCATATAAATCATGAATAATGTTCGCTAAAAAGTAACACTTACTTCAAAGGTACTCATAATACATAACTCTCATGTTCTTAGTACTTGTTGGCTCGTAGTTAAAAATTAAATACTTTAGCGACAACTATGATAGTTGGGGAATAATGATGATAGGCCACTTCGAATATTCTTAGAATACGTCTTTTAAGGTTAGTTTCGCATTGCACTTATATATGTATGTATTTAATTTCATTACCGAGCCACAATAAAGTCGACCGGGTATGACACCTATTGTGTAACCACAGATCAGTTGGGATTACCGAGCTTCACGTGACCGAGTACGATTCTACCGAGCCTTTATTATGGCCGGGTATATTATAGATATTATAGCCCCATAGAGGGATTTATTATTATATAATGTGATATATTATAAGTAGTGATAGTGAGAAATGATTCCACGAGCATACATTTATATTCATGTTGAATTTTAGTTTCCTATCGAGGCTAGTTTCGGAACTCAGGTTGTCTCTCTCTTCTCTTGTTAATTACATTTTTCATGTTACACTTGTCGCACTACATATTCAGTCCATATTTCGTACCGACGCCTTTTTATGCGTTGTGTTCATGCCCACAGGTTCGGATAGAAAGGGCGGCATGCCTTCTCAGTAGGACCTTCGGGATCAGCGTTGGGTGTCGCACTCCACTTCTTCAGAGTTGCTGATTTTGAGTCCATAGGTACTACTACAGGTGTATATGTGTATTTTTGGTTATGTCGGGGGCCTTGTCCCGGCCTGTTGAGATTGTCTTACACTCTTAGAGGCTTGCAGACTAGCGGTCATTGCATATATGTTTTTTTGTATGGCCCTATCGGCCTTCTGGATAGCTGTTATACTGTTGTTGCAGCCTTGTTGGCCTGGGTTTAGTCGTGTTGGGCTCTTCTGCCTGCAGGTTATTACATTGCAGATCATATCTCATGGTTGGTTCGCTCGGGCCTTGGGGCATCGGGTGCCGAACACACCTCCCAAGATTGGGGTGTGACACGATCCCACCATAAACACAATATCAGTATCATAATTCACCCTTATTTCACCAAAACAATCCACCCGTGTTCCACCTATTGCGGCGTGCAATCCGATCTCACTATACAGTACATATTCACCCTTATTCCACCATATCAATTTGCCCTTATTTCACCTGTTGCGGCGTGCAACCCGATCCCACCATATCAATACCAAATACTCAATGTGCCCAGTAACATTAACAATTCAAATCACGAAAAGCCTTCACGATCAATAAATACCAAACGGAGCCAAAAAGGAAACCTTGTACAACATGGGAATCTACATAAGTAATACTACACAGCAAAACCATTCTAGAAATTGACAATTAGAAGGTGCAAATAAACCAACTTAAGCAAATAGCAGGAGATCATGAAACTATGAAAAGATCTAACATCATTAACAAGAGAAGACATTGATTAACAGGTTGCAGTTAAGCATGGAAAACATTCAGAACATATAACAATTAAGACAGGGAAAGAGATAATTAAGAAAAAGCAAAAAATCAGGGAAAACAGATAATTCGGTGGCGCATAAGCACTCGTCTCCCCGCGTATACGCCGCTCACATGAACTTCACATAGAACATAGTCCGAGGATTCCTAATTCCTTCAAGTCAAGGTTAACCACGACACTTACCTCGCTCCAAAGATCACTCAATGCTCAACCACAACTTTGCCTTTGAAACAAGCCTCTGAATCAACAATATCTATCAATTTACAAACCAAACGATTCAAATTAAGCCTTAGGAACTACCCACTATTGCAAAGGATTCAATTTAGGTCATTATTGAAAAAGTCAGGTCCCGGGCCCGCTTGGTTTAAACCCAAAATTCGGACCAAAATCCGATTACCCATTCACCCCTGAGCCCGGTTATGTAATTTGTTTTGAAATCTAACCTCAAATTGAGGTCTAAATCCCAATTTTATAAAAAAATCCCTACCCAACCCCCCAATTTCCACCATGAATACACTAGATTTTAGGTTGAAATCTTAGGGAAAATACTAGAAGATTGAAAGAAAATGGATTAGAATCACTTACCAATGATTTGGGGAAGAAGAATTCTTTGAAAAATCACCTTTAGGGTTTTCTTGGTTTGAAAATTTGAAGAATGAACAAAAAAACCGTCTAACTCCCATTTGATCAGTTGCAGATGTCACATTTTCGACCTGGGGTTCGCAAATGCGAACCCCGCAAGTGCGAAGAAACTATCGCAAATGTGAAGTCCATCCCATCTCTGCTTTCATCGCATTTGCGATGAATGGTTTGCAAATGCGAACTTTTATCTTCCGCAAATGCGGCTGTTTGATCGCAATTGCGATCATTGTTCCCCTTGTCCCGCTTCGCAAATGCGAAGTCTTGTTTGTAAATGCGAACTTGAGGTACCCCAGCTACTCTTCTGTGATGAACCAAGTGGTCATTTTATGAATTTAAACTCCGTCCTAGGCTTATTAGCCATAAAAAGATTAATTTTAATTACCTCTATTTGTGTGCGCAGTCCAAGCGTGAAACTGGAAAGCTTTTATGTGAGAATATAAGAAATAATAATTTTTAGAATTTAAAATTTGGTTTTAGTTGACTTGAGTCAATATTTTGAGTAAACGGACCTGGATCTGTGTTTCGACAATCCCGAGAGGTCCGCAATAAAATATGGGACTTGGGCGTATGCCCGGAACTGGATTCCGAGGTCCCAAGCCTTAAAAATCAATTTTTGAAAGAAATTATTTTGCTGAATTATTAATGAAATAAAGAAAAGAATTAATGTTCAAAACCATTGGTATCGGATCCGTATTTTGGTTTCGGGGCCTGGTACAGATTTGTTATGGTATTTGAGTACTATCTTTGAAATTTGGTGAGAATCAGAGTTTATTTGACGTGATTCGGCATCCGGTTGAGAAATAGTGAACTTTAAGTGTTCTTGAGAAAAATGATGAGTTTTGAGGTTTAACTCATAGTTCTACATGTTATTTTCATGATTTTATCGCACGAGCAAGTCCGTATGATCTTTTTAGACTTGCGTGCATGTTCAGTTTAGAGCCCCCAGGGCTTGGGTGAGTTTCGGATAGGCCACAGAATGACTTACACTTAGGAAGGTTTGCTGGTTTTCTATTTTCTGGTGCCCAGTTATTTAGTGCTTCGCATTCGCGTAGCATCTATCGCAAATGCATAGAGTAAAAATTTAGTTGGGCCTTTTTGTTCTATGCGAACGCGGACCCCTAACGCGAACGCGATGGTCTGGGGAGAGACCCTACGCGAACGCGGTCTGGTCCACGCGAACGCGTAGTGTAACGGGCCTAGGGGAGGGGAAACTGACTTTACTCTATGCGAACGCGGCCCAGTGAACGCGAAGACCAACAGGCCTGACCCTATGCGAACGCGGGCAGGCCCATGCGAACGCGATGAAGGCCTGTCCAGCTATATAAATTCAATTTTAAACATGGACAACCCTTTTCTTCATATTTTTCGAACTACCAAGCCCTAGAGACGATTTTCTTCATCAAAGTTCATCCCCAATGTGTAGGTAATCAATTCTAAACTCTACTCTTTCAATTATTCAATATTTTTCATCACTTTTAAATCAAAAATCAATAATTTTCATGGTAAAAATTGAGGGTTTGGGTAGAATTAGGGAGTTTTATAAAAAAGGGATTTTGACCTCGAATTGAGGTCGGATTTCGAAACTAATTGCATATTTGGGATCGGGGGTGAATGGGTAAGCGAAATTTGGTCTGAACCCCGAGTTTGGACCAAGCGGGCCCGGGGCCGGGTTTTAACTTTTTTTAGAAAACTTAGGAAAATCATAATTGTTCAGTAAAGTTGGTTCATTTAGCATATTAATGATACTAAACTAATTATGATTATATTTGAGTTTGTTGGAGGTAAATTCGAAAGAAAAAGCGGTAATTAAGCAGTGAGTGGCCTGCGGAATGAGGTAAGTGTTGTGTCTAACCTTAGGTTGAGGGAATAGGTGTTGTGTGACTTGCTACTTGTTTTGTTTCTAAATCCAATGTATAGGTGAGGTGACGAGTACCTATACGTTGTGGTCAGGTCAGGTCATACCATGCGAGTGAATGTTAATTCCTGTTGTTTTGCTTGTCTTAAAGCCTATCATCTGTGATTATTGTTGTTAGTGAAATGTTGAGAGATTTGTGTCCGGTTCCACCGAGATGAATATTATATTGAAAACTGAATTAAGATTGAAATACTAAATGGTGATAGAAACCATGATGAAATATTGATTTCTTGTGAAATCCCTCTGAGAACATTGAGTTGAGATTGAAATACTAAATGGTGATAGAAACCATGATGAAATATTGATTTCTTGTGAAATCCCTCTGAGAACATTGAGTTGAGATTGAAATACTAAATGGTGATAGAAACCATGATGAAATATTGATTTCTTGTGAAATCCCTTTGAGAACATTGAGTTGAGATTGAAATACTAAATGGTGATAGAAACCATGATGAAATATTGATTTCTTGTGAAATCCCTTTGAGAACATTGAGTTGAGATTGAAATACTAAATGGTGATAGAAACCATGATGAAATATTGATTTCTTGTGAAATCCCTTTGAGAACATTGAGTTGAGATTGAAATACTAAATGGTGATAGAAACCATGATGAAATATTGATTTCTTGTGAAATCCCTTTGAGAACATTGAGTTGAGATTGAAATACTAAATGGTGATAGAAACCATGATGAAATATTGATTTCTTGTGAAATCCCTTTGAGAACATTGAGTTGAGATTTAAATATTAAATGGTGATAGAAACCATGATGAAATACTGATTCCCGTGGAATTCCTTAATTTTTTATATATGTTATTGATGATTTATTTATATTGTGAGGAAGAGTGTAAAGCATGAAGGGTGATGTCGTGCATGATTTATTTATATTGTGAGGAAGAGTGTAAAGCACAAAGGGTGATGCCGTGCACGATCTATTTATATTGTGAGGAAGAGAGTAAGGCACGAAGGATGATGTCGTGTATTCTTAAATTATAATCTGATGAGGATGAGGATAAAAGCACGAAGGGTGATGTTGTGTATTCTATTTATTATTTGGTGAGGCTGAGAGTGTAAAGCACGAAGGGTGATGCCTTGCAAGTTTACTTTCTAATTTTAATTGCTAAAATTATTGTTGATCACTATGTGTATTTGCCTTATTGTTTTCCTCATTCCTTATGTTGAAAATTATCCATCGCATGCTCCCTTCCTATTATTTGTTGTTACTCCTGTTAGCATGATTTTGATGTCCAGGTTTTATGTGGTGTCCCGTCCTAGCCTTGTCACTACTTCGCCGAGGTTAGGATCAGCACTTACTTAGTACATGGGTCGGTTGTACTGATACTACACTCTGCACTCTTTTCTGTAGATCCAGATACTGGCCAAAGTTAGGAGATCTTAGTAGCTGAGCATTTTCGTTCGGAGACACAAGGTAGATCTGCTGGCGTCCGCGAATTCCTAGAGTCTCCTCTTTATTTTATAGACGATGTTTTATTTCTTTTAGAAGAGAGATATATTCTTTCATCCCATTATTTGTAGTATTCTTAGTAGTTCGTGAATTGTGACCAGACCCTGGGTAGTCTTAGAGTTATATATATATTTAGTTCGTGGCTCAATTTGTTTAACATTTTATTTATGAGGTTATTCGCTGGAAATCATTAGACTTAATTTACTTAAATTTTATTTTATTGTGCTTAAATAAGTAACCAAAGGAAAAATAGTTAATCGAATTCTAATATTTCTTTGCCTAGCAAATATGGTGTTAGGCGCCATCACGACCCCTAAGGTTGGAAATTTGGGTCGTGACATCATTGCAAATGTGAGGAGTTACTCGCAAATGCGAACCTAGCAGAGGTCGCAAATGCAAAGCCTGTCCTCGCAAATGCGAGATCAGAGGCCTGCACCATAACCGAAGCACACCAGCAATGTTTCTAAGTCCAATTTTATTCTGTAGCCTATCTGAAACTCACCCGAGGCCTCGGGCTCTAAACCAAGTACGCACACAAGTTTAAAAATATCATAAAAACTTGCTCGCGCGATCAAATCGCTAAAATAACACCTCAAATTACGAATTTAGCATCAAATCAAAAAACAATTTCAAGAAAACTCATGAACTTCTATTTTCACAACTGGGCGTCCGAATCATGTCAAACCAATTCCGTTTCTCACCAAATTTGACAGACAAGTCATAAATTTAATAATGGACCTATACCGGGTTCCAAAACTAAAATACGGACCCGATATCAATAAAGTCAAACATTGGTCAAACTTTCAAAGTCATTAAGCTTTTAAACTTTCAATTTTCGACAAAGTGAAATAACTCGGGCTAGAGACTTCCGAATTCGATTTCGAGCATACGCCCAAGTTCCAAATCACGATACGGACCCACCGGGACCGTCAAAACATGACTCCGGATCTGTTTGCTCAAAACGTTGACTGAAGTTAACTCAAATGGATTTTAAGGCAAAATTTTTATATTTTCTCAGTTTTTAACATAAAAGCTTTCCGGAAAAAGCACTCGAACTGCGCACGCAAATCAATGAGGGCTAATATGAGGTATTTAAGGCTTCAAAGCGCAGAATTAGGTTCTAAAACATAAGATGACCTATCGGGTTATCACAGAAATTCTAGTTCTTCTAAGTTATTCGATTATAAATTAATAATTTGCACATATTCGATGAATATATTAAGACAAATACAAAATTTAAACTAAAGCTACTAAATATCGCGGAATCCGTAAGCGAAGCTCTAGCTGCGCTAAATGAAGCGCTCAAGAGAAGCGTGTAGGGCGTTGAGCAGGGCTAGTCACCGCCCGGGTAGTGCACAAATACCGGCTTATATAAAGCCTGTCAGGAAGCTTGACATGACAAAAGTTCGAGTCAAACTAGACTAACCGACAGTGGAGCAATTGGTAGTTCGGGCGGCGGAGCTCATTTTTCCTGCATTTATGCAATGAAAAAGAGAAAGAAAACCCATGGTTTGGTTGATAATTCCGTAGAAGCTGGCCATATCGAGCCTTTCCATTAGTCTCATACACGTCATTTCATATTAACCCCAAGCCGTGCATGTCCCAGCTGTGCTACTTCTATTTTGCAACCTTTTCATAATCTTCCAACAATTACCTCAATTAGTTCTCAAACTAATTATTTATAGAATATATTCTAAATATCCTCTCTGTTATACAGTAAATAATTTATTATAACTGATTAAATAATATATTGATTGTACAAATATTACTTACACTGTCTTTAAACTATCAAAAAGGTCTAAATATTATTAGACTCATGTCCGGCTCTAAATTCAATTATATTCACTAATATTTCATTCTTTTTTTTCTTGCCCTTACATCAGCTAATGCAACATACATGTAACCAGATTTCTTAATAATTGCCAAGTACCTATTTCAACAATAAAAAACATAACCTACTCAACTCTTACAATGTCAACCTCAGACATGGACAGCACAAAATACATAAAAAAAAACATTTACAAAGTAATTGAAAGGGTCTTTAATTTTTCAGCTATATAAAGACTATACAGCCTAAGAGCAAAACGTGCCATTTCAAGTTACTCACAAATTTATAAAAGATGGCCAAATTCATAGCTTTTAATTCCTTAGTTTTGATAATTGCAACAATTGCATTTCATTGTGCTATAGTCAATTGAAAGATCTCAAGTAGCATGTATGTAAATTGGGGTGCTCATCATTGTAAAAGGCTAGGGGATGATCTTCAACTTGTCCTTGATAAATCTGCAGGCAAGTATAGTTTTCTTTTCATGTACGATGTGCTAAAGAAATTGCTTATTTGCGTACCCTTCCCTTGTGACTACTCGAGCGGTAGGAGAATTCAGAATTTAAAGTCTATCCGTTCAGAATACGTGTGATCATATTACATGTATATATTTTGAAAAGAAATTCGAAAAAGGCGTAAAAATGTCACTCAACTAACGGAAATGGCTTATTTATGCCATCCGTTAAAAGGTCGGCATATCCATGCCACTAACGTTATACTTTTGGTCTATTTATGCCATTGTTCACTAACAGTCCAATTTTCTAGTTTTTAAATAATAAAAATTAATTTTTCAACCTCACATTTGTCACATGTCTTTATATTACTGGTTCTTCTGTACTTGACCCTACATTTCTTTTAACACTGATTATGTATAATTAACCATGCCCAACCCGATAAAATCCAACTTCAAACTGAATAGTGATTTTTACAATGATTTGTATTTATTTGAAACCGATGTTGTGTTTATTTCAATTTATTTTGTAAGAATCTAAATCTTAGAAGCTCATGATTTGTACTATCAGTACTTGGAAAATGTGTTAAGGTTCAGTTATTTTATCATTTATTTGTCTAAAAAAATCTCATTAAATTGAATAGTTGTTAATTGGCTTACCTAGCGGGTTGGGTTAAGTGTCATCACGACTAGTTGGATTTTGAGTCGTGACAAGGAATTAAGGGTTGGGTTAAAAGATTGCTGGATTTTATCGGGTTGGGCATGGTTAATATACATAATCAGGGTTAAAAGAAATGTAGGGTCAAGTTAAAAAGAACAAGTAATATAAAGACACGTGGCAAATGTAGGATTGAAAAATTAATTTTTATTATTTAAAAACCAGAAAATTGGACTGTTAGTGAACAATGGCATAAATAGGCCAAAACTATAAGGTTAGTGGCATGAATAGGCCAAAAGTATAACGGTAGTGGCATGGATAGGCCGATTTTTTAAGAATGACATNCTATAAATAATTACGTAAGTTAGTAGACAATAATTTATGAAAATTTCCACGTACGTAAATTAGTAGACAATGATAATTCTATTCTTTTCACGTTTATTATTTCCAAAATTTATGACTTAGATATTGTTGGCAATCTGATTTATGATAATTTATGATTTATTTATCTAGTATGTTATAAAGCTTTTTCAAAAATTTCAGCTTATATAGTGCTGAAGTTTTTACAAGTGAACTAAATAACTTCAGCTCTAGAGCTGAATTTTGCCAGTTACAAAACAAAAACTTCAGCTCTAGTGCTGAAGTTTGCCAGTTACAAAACAAAAACTTCAGCTCTAGAGCTGAAGTTCGCCAGTTACAAAAACAAATACTTCAGCTCTAGAGCTGAAGTTCGCCAGTTACAAAAACAAAAACTTCAGCTCTAAAGCTGAAGTTCGCCAGTTACAAAACAAAAACTTCAGCTCTAGAGCTGAAATTCGCCAGTTACAAAAATAAAAACTTCAGCACACTTGCTACTTCAGGCCCGTCTACTAGAATGCTGGAGTTTTGCGTGATTGCCTTTGCTACTTCAGCCCCATATGCTGAAGTTATGCGAAAAAGCGGGTACACTTGTAATTTTTTTGCAAAGCGGGCACAAATTAAAACGTGACACAAAAAGCGGGTATAGATGCAAATGTTGCTCATTTTCGTTAGTTGAGTGACATTTTTAGGCCTTTTCCGAAATTTTTTTTAATTCATTTTGACATATGTATAAATATATAGTTTGATTAAAACAACAATGACTTTAGTTGAAACCATATAACCTGCTTTAGATCCGCCTTGGGCTCGAGGAAAGTGCTTGCCCAAATAATTTGTGCTTATCAATTTCAGTTGACAATATTACTGACCCGGTTTTAACTTCAGGTTCTGGTGCGCAATCAAAAAGAACATTTCTCTTTGGTAGCTTTGAAATGCTAATTAAGTTGGTACCTAACAACTCCGCTGGAACTGTCACAACATATTATGTAAGCGTAGTTATACAATATGAATTATCTTAATGAATTAGCCTTTTTGGATTTCTGTTTACAACATCAAAAAAGTTGTTAGATTACTCAACCAGTTGTATAAAAGTAATTAGTACCGTTCGATTTTGAGTTTTTAGGAAATGTATCCGGACAACCTTACATTATCCGCACAAACATATACACCCAAGGTGTTGGAAACAAGGAGCAACAATTCTATCCTTGGTTTGATCCAACTGCAGATTTTCACAACTACACCATTCACTGGAATCTCAATGCTGTCGTGTAAGTCGATTTTTCCTTTTTACCAAAAAGAGTCATATATATACCTCTATACTATCAGGAAAGGTTTAAATGTACCCCTCGTTATACTTTGAGTCTAAATATACTTTTGTTGTTAAACAATTGGTTCAAATATATCCCTTTTCTATTAAGTTTGTCCAAAATAGACATCCAGTCCTATGTGGCACTGACATTTGATGAGGTCAGAGGCGGACCCATGTGTATGGATGAAGGGTCACCGGACCCTGTAAACTTCGGCCGAAAATTTTGTATATATGCACGTAAATACCTTGAAAATGGTTAATTTGAAACAGTTGGCTCCCTGAACACTAAAAGTATTTAGGGGGCACTGGTTGAGCAGAATAATGTGCCCCCGTCGCGTAAAAATTCCGAGTCCGCCTCTAGATGAGGTGGATTCTACATGGCTTGCCACCTCAGCGCCCCTAACCCCTTTTACCTCTCCCTTTTATTTTTTTTTCACCACTAAAATTTTCTTCTCCTCCACTATTTCTACCATGAAAAATATTGTATTTCAACTTTTAGTCATTTATATATATATATATATATATATATATATATATAT
>ML436581.1:1332-22124 GCA_005239525.1 Nicotiana knightiana
CCCCCCCCCCCCCCCACACACTTTGTCTTCTTCCCCAACCCCCATCTTAGTTTTATCTGCCCCCATCATATTTCGTCTCTTCAACCCCCATGACAAAGAAGAATAAAAAAAAATAAGAACAGAGGAGTTATTGGGTCTTGTAAAAATCATCATTATTGACCTTTTGAAAAAGCTTGAAAATGGTCTTGTTGATTTTCGAGTTCCATCACCTAGAAAATTAGTTTGAATTTGTGCTTATTGTTGAGTAAAAATTTACTTAGGTGATTAATTTTGATAAAATTCAAAAAACACCATTAACAAGTTTGAAGCTTTGGAATTGAGCTTGAATTTGAAATTTGTATAAAGATTTGTGATGGATATTATTAAAACTTGTTAAAAATTGACAAAGAATTGAATTTATAGTTAAGGAAGAAGGTACTAGTGGTGGAAGGATTGGTGGTAGTATGGTGGTGATGGAGAAGATGATGGGGTTAGGAAGATGAGGAGGAGCGAGGTTTTTTCTTCTATGTATTTTTTTTTTCTTTGAGAAGATGAGGAGAGGGGGTTTAAGGGGGGGTTAGAGTTTTTGTAACGGTTCGACCGGTCTTTTGAGAGTATTAGCCTCGATCTCTTATTTTCTGCTTTTTCCGTATCTTTTTATGCTTATGTAACCTGCCGGGAGGATTATTTTTTTTCGTTTTAGAGTTAAATGGGACACTTAGTCCTTAAAATGGAAGTCTAAGTTTTAGGAATTTGACTGTAGTTGGAACTGTATGAAGACGACTCTGGAATAGAGTTTTGTTGATTCTATTAGCTCCGTTTGGTGATTTTGGACTTAGAAGCGTGTCCGGATTGTGAATTGGAGGTCTGTAGCTGAATTAGACTTGAAATGACAAAAGTTAGATTTTTAGGAAGTTTGACCGGGAGTGGACTTTTTGATATCTGACTCGGATTCCGATTTCGAAAGTTGGAGAAGGCCTGTAGTGTCAATTATGACCAGTGTGAAAATTTTGGGGTCAATCGGACGTGATTTAATAGGTTTCGGCATCGGTTGTAGAAGTTTGAAGTTTTGAAGTTCATTAAGTTTGAATTGGAATGTGATTCGTATTTTTGTTATTGTTTGATGTGATTTGAGGGCTCTACTAAGTTCGTATAATATTTTAGGACTTGTTGGTATGCTTGATTGAGGTCCTGGAGGTCTTGGGTGGATTTCGGGTGGTTAACAGACTAGTTTTGGATTTGTTGGAATTGCAGAAAAATCTGATTTTCTGTTGTTGGTTTCCTTCATCACGTTCGCGAGAGAGGTCTTGCGTTCGACCAAGGTATCTGGAAGCCACCGGGTTTTTTTCCTTCGTGTTCGCAATGTAGGTCTTGCATTCGCGAAGTTGTGAGGTGCTAGGTCTAGCGTTCGCGATAGGGACCTAGCGTTCGCTTAGAGAAAACTGGTCTAATGAGTCTCCAGGCAATTAGCTTATGCGTTCGCGATGAGGGCCACATGTTCGTGTAGGGTCAAGTTGTGTAAGCTTTGCGTTCACGATTGTGCCATTGCAAGTTTTGGACTGAAGCATTATTATGCTTCACGAACGCGAGGATGGTTCCGCGTTCGCAAAGAAGGAATCACCAGGCAGTTATAGACATTTCAAAAAACAAGGGTTTTGCCATTTTCATCAAAACTTGTGATGCGAGGTCGGATTTGGACGGAGTTTTGAGGGATTTTCAGTGGCATCGATTGGGTAATGATTCTTCACTTATTTTTTGGTCATGTCCCACTAATCTATCATTAATTTCACTTTCTAATTTAAGATTTGAGTTGGGAAATTTGGGAAAAAGTGGAAGGAGTTCTTCAACCAAACTTTTGGGTTTTGATTGAGGTTTTGGTATCGGATTTGAGTAATTTTGGTACGAGTGAACTCGTGGTTGAATGTATGTTTGTATTTTGTGATTTTTACCCGATTCTGAGATGTGGGCCCGTGTCGACTTTTTGGGGCGATTTTCAAAATTTTTGTTAAAATTTTGATTTCATTAATTAGATTAGTTTATTACAGTTGTATTTATAGTATGTAATTATTTTTTGCTAGATTTGGGTCATTCGGAGTCGGAAAACCGAGGAAAAGGCATTCTTGTTGATTGATTGAGCTTGGCTCGCGGTAAGTGACTCCTCTAACCTTGCGTGGGAGAAATTTCCTTAGGATTTGGTATTGATATGACACTTCTATGGTATGTGAGTGTCGTGTACGCGAGGTGGCGAGTGCATACACGGGCTAATTGTTGTAAAATCGGTTTTACATTGAGTTGTAACCTGTTATGTCTTTAATGAGTTATCCCAGCATGTGTAGTTATCC
Source organism: Nicotiana knightiana (assembly GCA_005239525.1). Classification (NCBI taxonomy): domain Eukaryota; kingdom Viridiplantae; phylum Streptophyta; class Magnoliopsida; order Solanales; family Solanaceae; genus Nicotiana; species Nicotiana knightiana. The sequence continues at coordinate 3,654 of ML436581.1, forward strand.
TGTTTAGCTTAATATCGCATGTCTATGTGTCTTAAATGTCTATTTTCAATCTGTGCAACATGCTTAGTTGAGCTTTCCTGTTTTTCTTTGACTCGTATTTGGTCTTAAATTGTAGGATTTCCTGCTCTTAATTGTTGTTGCTATTGATTTCGAGTTGTGTGCTTACTTTTGGAACTACGAGGCGGTACCTCGGGAGATCACCTTGCATATTTACTTTTGGGACTACGAGGCGGTACCTCGGAAGATTCCCCTACACATTTACTTTTGGGACTACGAGGCGGTACCTCGGGAGATCCCCCTTTATATTTACTTTTGGGACTACAAGACGCTATCTCAGGAGCGTACATGTTGTTCACTTCTATGTGTTGTGTTGTTATTTCTCCGTGAATTCTTTTTGTTAAATTCTCAATCTTTCATCATGTTGTTATATCTTCTATTTTATTATTATATCCCAATAGGACCCGGACCTGACCCCATCACTACTCTATCGAGGTTAGGCTTGACAATTACTGGGTACCGTTGTGGTGCATGTTGATACCCAATTTTTTCCTATAATATTTTTCAAATGCATATATACCTTCAAAACTATGCATTAGCATCAATTGATATTTTTTCATAATTTTTACATTTTTTTAATTAATTTATCCCAGTATTTTACTCATGTAAATAATCACAAATTGCATCACAAAGAACTTTATAACAATTTCATGGTTTAATTTTGCTATTTATATTCATATTAAGCTCAAATTATTTCATAAGTAGACATATTTATATTTTTTTGGTTACAATTGCAATAACTTTGCGATTATAGCTCATGCATGCATTATTGCATTATTTTACCAGGAAATAGCTTGTTGCATTTTTAAAATATTGAGTAATTATTTTAAAGCTTTCTATGTATGAAAATTATTTTTATAATCGGTTAATTATTTTTATAAAATATTTTTTATCAATTATTTGGGTATTTAACAAATAGCCCTTTTTATTTAAGACTTAACCCCTTTAATACCAGCCCAAAACCCCTTAGGCCCAATCTGTATCCACCCGACCCAATAACCCCCTTTAATCGTGGCCGTTGATATTTTAGATCAACGGTCCACGACTAAACTTACCATTTTAATTTACCTAACCCTAACCCCCTTCCTCATTCCTTCCAGACCGCCGTCACCCGTTCCCTCACCCCTCCAATTTTGTCTCAACTCACCCTAACCCTAATCGCCGTCACCGGCGAGAGCATCCTTTCTATGGTGTTTCTGTGCTTTCTTCGACCACCCCTGGTCTCCTATACTCCATGACTCTTTGATTTCATGAGTCCTTGAGAAGATCTCGAGAAAAGCCAACATGTTCTGGTTTTGAAACTTGTTTACCCGCCTGTCTCATGCCATTTTCATTTGTAAGTAAGGATTTCCTCTTGTTTTTATTACGAATCCATGGGTTTTTTGACTGGTTCTCTTCATCTCCTCTATTTTCTGAAAACCCTAGTTCGATATTGTCGATCCTTCTCATATCTTTACAGATCTGAGGTAACTCGAGTATTATTAAGTTTTTTCCTTTAAAAATACCTTATTTTAATTAACTATTTCGATTTTTAATCACTCTTTCTAAAATTAGAGTTCATCCCAGACTTTGCTTCAAAGATTTTTCTAACTTCTCAGTATTTAATTAATTGTTTCTTCATCATCTTGACTAATTTTCGCATGAATGTTCAAACCCTAGACGATTCTGTGTGTTAGGCTGATATCTTCAATTTTGTTTCGATATTTTGGTTATTTTTGTGATACCAGTTATATTCATTTATTCCATCTTTTGGATTCAAATGTTTTCCCTGTTAAACCCAGTATTCTTTGGGATTTTTTCCCTAATGAATCTCTATTACTGGTTTGAACCTGCTTTTCTTGTTAAATCTTGTATTTCTGTGAGGTTTTACTTAGTCGATTTTTATTTAGAGAATCTGAGTAATTCTTGCTCATAAAATCAGTATTCTTCAAAGATTTTTACTGATTATTTTCTATTAATTACCCTGTTATAATTTGTGTGCTGAAACTTTTCCTTATCTGTGACCTATTTCCCTATTTTACTTGCCTTAATTCATGAACAGAAGTTTGGGGATTTTTAATGACTCTTTACATGGCATGACTTTGGATTCTTTGCCTTAATTAAACCTCGTGCTGTGACCGTTAATTGATTACCCCCAAATTAAGGGGTCTATTCCGGACTACCTTATAGGAATTGATCTTGTGATTTGGTTGATTGATCCTTAATTGATTGAACTCTGATTCTCTGTACTTTACTTGTTCTACTCCCTGAGTGCTATATATACACTCTTATTCTACCTCTAAAAGACATGGACAATAGTTCGATCACACACACACAAACTTCATCTCATCTCTCTTTCTGCTACTTGTGCTTAGTGTTTGTCTAGACGGATGAAAGCCAAGGCTAGACTGTGGAACCCTACTTACTTTACTTTCTGCTTTGCTTTCTTAACTGGTATGTTCCTATTACAATGTCATTCTTGGATTCAAATCTATGTGCTCCTTATTGCTTTGCTTCTATTAAGGTTGTGCCTTTCTATACTAGCATAACTATTATCTAATTAACTTTGTTTACTGCTTAACCAACATGTCTAGGTTTCACTCTTCTTGTTTGTTACTTTAGCTGGCATATTTACTTGAATTATTGTTTACTTCCTTCAACTAGCATGCTCATTTTAGCATCTTAGACTCCTAATTTATCTGATTAATCCTAATTGGTATGACTAATTCTTTGTAGTAGACACATGTCCTCATCATGACTATTCCTGCATTCTGTCTCTATACTTTACTGTCTATTACCACTTTAGCTTCAAGTATGATTTCCTTGTTAAGACTCTGAGTCAGTAGTTTGTGTTTTAATGCTATGAATTTGGTTGCTGGTTGTCGATCAACCCCTGCTTGTTCTGTGTACTTGTTGTTAAATTCTCAGTCTTTCATCATGTTGTTATATCTTCTGTCTTATTATTATATTCTAGTAGGGCTCCGACCTGACCTCGTCACTACTCTACCGAGGTTAGGCTTGACATTTACTGGGTATCGTTGCGGTGTACTCATATTACTCTTCTGCACATATTTTGTGTGCAGATCCAGGTACCTCCTACCATCCCCGCTATTAGTTGTGCACTTGTTGCTGCTCCGGAGACTTCAAGGTATATCTGCCAGTGTCCGCAGACCTCGGAGTCCCCCTTTATTCCTTATGTTATTTTCTCCTTTATTTCTTTTAGATACTGATGTATAGAAACAGTTAGACAAATTCTTAGAGATTGTGACCCGTGACTACCGGATTTTGAAAATATTGTTTATACTCGAGTATTGGTTTACTTGTACATGTCGAGCGACATTTTATCAGTATATAGTTATCTGTTGAAGTTTAGTTATTAAATACTGCTTTTAAATCTGTTATTTTGCAATTGTGAGACTTACCTAGTCGTAGCGACTAGGTGCCGTCACGACGTCTTACGGAGGGAGAGTTGGGTCGTGACAATATTTTTTCAGTTTTTTTTCTCGATTTATGACACATGTTAGATGTTGGTTGGTGCGTGTAATAACAATCTTTAAGCAGATGTGGTCAAATACCGAAATGGTGTGTAATTGACACACCTTTAAGAGTTGTGGTGTATAATTGATACACCTTTAAAAGTTTTGGTGTGTAATATTAATATTTCCATATTTAACAAATGTGTAAGAGGGATTTGGAGACAAGGTTGATGGGTAAAGTATGCATTTTGCGTTCTCATATTTTTTGGCCGAAAAATGGACTCTCTTCGAAAGTTTTACATCTTAATCACAAAGGATTTAGGTTATATAGACATTACACTAAATAGATAAATTGGGACTAGGGCAGGCCTTATATCTTTTCATATGTAATAGATACATTCATCTAAAAGGTTAAATTGTTAGAGAATGTATATTTTTAATTATATCTCCAACACGCCGCCTCATGTGCGGAACTCCTGACCTCTGCCTTCCTCTGATACCATATTGAAGTGTGTGACCATCTCATCTAAAATCTTAAATCGTTAGAAAGTACACTCTTTTTATTTACTTAATTATGTCTTCGATACCTTATACTTCATATTCTCCGGCTGCTTACAAGTGATGCTCTAAAAAAATACTACATGTCTACATCAGATGTTCTAACTTCAATCAGTCAAGCGCCTCATATTTCCTAATTAGTTGAGACTGACTATATGAAATTGCTCTCATCTTGTACTATTTTAATTATTAGCTTTTTAATCAGTCCAACCAAACAACCCTTAAACGTAAAAATATTGTCCACATAAATGATTTACCACATAAAGCCTGTCCCAGAACATTTCCAAAAGCAGGGAACGTTGTTTACCAACTTACTTATTAGTTATTTGTTAAGCCACTGAAAAAGACAGTGAACATTATTGGTCAAGAATTCCAATTGGTCCAACGTAAAATATAAATAGGAAACAATAAATAAAAATCCTGTGCTCATCAATGACTTCTATAAGATTCTAGGTGTGGATTTCAAGTAAAATATTCATTAGGAAAGAATATAACAAATATGGTTAGTCAAGACTCAAGAATTCCAATGAGTCCAAGTAAACTATCCATAGATTTTTTAATTAATCTAAAGATATTTACAAAAGTGTTACACAAAAACAAGGGGAGGCGGATCCTTATTTCTGAGTTGCTACAACGACCTCAAATGAACTATACTATAAGCAACGAAATACATGTAAATCACAGAATCAGTAACCGACCTGCTAGATTCGTTCCTGGGGATAACCCTTTATACTAAAGATTTAGTTTATATACGTTGTCAATATAAAGATTCTTTTATAGTTTTACTTGTTACAGTAGACTTGTGACGTAAAATAATTAGACTTTGTTAATGCATAGAAGTTAAACTCTTGTATAAAAGGTAATAAATATAATAGATAAAACCTCTACGGACATTCTTAAAGAGCAACAAGATATAGTGGTTCATCATATTTCAACTATTGTAATGTTCGATCTTCAATTGTTACATCATATATGATTAGTGGTGGCAAAACAGATCAAAAAATAACTATCAGCCGATTAATCGATTTTTTATCCATATTAAATATGGATCGGTGAGGAGGTCGGTGTCTATATATGAGAACCAATTCGGATTCATGTCGGGTCGTTCAACTGCGGAAGCTATTCATCTTATCCAAAGGTTGGTGGAACAGTACAAAGATAGAAGGAAGGATTTGCACATGGTGTTTATTGACATAGAGAAAACGTACGACAAGGTCCCAAGGGAGGTTCTTTGGAGATGCTTGGAGGTAAAAGGTGTCCTGATAGCTTATATTAGTGTGATTAAGGACATGTATGATGAAGCCAAAACTCATGTTAGGACAGTAGGAGGGGACTTAGAGTATTTTCTGTAGTTATGGGGTTACACCAAGGATCTGCGCTCAGCCCTTTCTTATTTGCTCTGGCAATGGACGCACTGACGCACCATATTCAAAAGAAGGGCCATGGTGTATGTTATTTGCTGATGATCGAGGAGGGGTTAACGAGAGGCTGGAGGTTTGGAGACAGACACAAACAGTGATTAATCTATTTTTTGTCCATATTAAATATGAGTCGGATCAGATAATTTATTTATTTTTGCATCACTCGTTATTTACCCGCTCATTATCCAACCGACCAGCCCGTTTTCCACCCCTATATATGATACAACAAAACTTAACTTTGACTTTTCTCATTGTTGTAGTCAAGTCAAAGTCTTAGACAGCTGTTCAACCAAATTGCATCCAATTTGGTTTTGTATTCTGAATACATGGACCAAACAAGATATGCTTTTCCAACTCTGTTAAAGTCTTTCAATAATCCATATTACTTCAGATAATTATAGAGTGAGAGAAAGTATTTGAATGAAAAACTACAATATACCATAGATTTTAGGTAGCATACAAATGGTTCACAAACCAACAATTATATTACAACAGATACTGAAAAACAGTATTTACATTTTTGCAATAAATATGAAGTAACATAGCTATAGCCTTACAATCTTGAACATACTTTTTATTCACATATATACATAAAAAGTCATGAAAACTGATTGTTTTGATAATCTTGAAGGTATCCGACACCTCTTAGTAAAGCGAATCCAAGATCAAGAGTCAATAGGTTCAGAATGATTATGATCTTAGACATGCACACATGTTCAATCCGAAAGAAACGAGTTCAGTTGAACCGACAGAACCCGCCCTAAATCCTCCTCTTCCTCTCACTGCCAAAACAAAGGGCAATTCCTAGGAAGAAAGCTCTCCTTTTCTTAGGCTGCTGAGATTGATGTTCGTTCTTGGCAACAAAATCAGCCATGTACTCTACAATAGCCTGATGGCAAGAAAAAATAACTAGTTAAAATAGACTGATCACAAGTCCAAGATTCGTTGACAGAAATATAAATTTAGCTTAAGATACCTGAGCTCCTAGCTTTATTATTTGCCTTGGTGGTACTTCTAGTGGAGTCTCGTTAGCTCGAAAAGTTTTCAACTTTGACAAGAATCTGAAGGAATCAGGGAGTATTCTTATTTGACTGTTACTGATATCGATCTCTTCAAGATTCTCAAGGTTCCCGATTGATCTTGGCAATGTTCTCAAGTCCGCGAAATTGTTAGCAAGATTAAGCTTTTCCAATTTGGTAGCAAAACAAAACATTTCAGGTATGGTTTCAACTTCATTGAAGCTAACGTCAAGTTCCTTCAGGCAAGAGAGATTGCCCATCGTCGTTGGTAATCCTTTAATTCTGTTAATGTGCAGCGTAAGAATCTCCAAAGATTCGAGCATCCCCACTGCCTCAGGAAGAGCTTTAAGCTTATTGAAATCCAACCTCAACTCTACAAGTGAAGAGCAGAATCCAATCGTGTAAGGAAGTTCCTCGAGCTCATTCATTTCCACGTTTAGTCTCTTCAATGAGGTTAAGTTCCCAACAAGATCCGGAAAATGAGTGAATCGGTTTGAACCCAAATCAAGATTGATCAGATTTACTAAGTTACCGAAGGAAGATGGGAGCGATTTCAGCCTATTGGCGTGGAGGTCGAGATCAGTTAAATTCAGCAGCTCACAAAATGAATCAGGAAGGTTTATAATTTGGTTGGAGTGAAGATCAAGTTTCGTTAAGGATTTAAGGTTACTAATTGTAGTGGGAAGAGCCATAATTTGGTTATCAGAAAAGTTTAGTTCAGTGACTTTCACTAACTTCCCTAATGACATAGGAAGCCATTCAATCTTGTCCATTAATTTGTTGTGAAGATCAACAACCTTTGCTCCAGTTTTCGCAGCGTTTTCAATTAGCGCGGCCACTTTCAGATAACTGTACTTCTCTGCGTGCTTGATCCCTATAGGCAAAATAATACGACAATTAGGGCATAGTATGAATCACAAACAAGGACGGAGCCAGGAGTTGAAGCTTATAGGTTCAGGATTTTAGCCTTTCTAAGTTACTGTGTTCTAAAACAAAAAAGTTATACATATTAAATGGATTCTTAAGACAAACTACTGCGTTCGACCGACCCATACTTTGGTCTCTAGCTCCGCCACTAATCACAAACCTATCGTAAAGTTCAAAAGGCCTGCCATATAATAATCTAAAACTTGTGTAAACTTCATGCACTCAAGATCTAGGAATTGAAAACATCCACATGCTTACTCTCTAATAGTTATAAATCCATAACTAAATATCAGAAATTGCTAAAGATTGAAGCTTTGGGCTTCATATTAGTTGTCTAGTCATAAAAGTCTTTTAGTTCGGTCCGAGCTTCATATGTAAGTGGAGATTATAGAGAACTTCTGGTACTTCTTATTTTTATTTTGTATAATATTAGTATAACCTAAGCTTAAATAGAGCAACACGGTTAGTAAGGATTCAACTCCAACTTGCTCGGAATTGAAGTGTAGTCGTTGTTGTTAGTCATAAAAGTAACTTGCTCTTTTCTTGATTTTTGTTTAACTATTGTCGGAGGGCAGAGAGAGAAGATCAAATGAATCCCAGCTACAATACTCAATATGAGCCTTTCTGCTCCAACTATGGCGCGCAGATTTACCTACTAACCTACACCTATGCTCATGGGCTGTATCCGGCGGTCGAGCTGATTAGTCGAGGTACATAGCAAGCTACCACCGGTAATTAAAAAGGGACAAAAAAATTATGGAAACCAGGGTTCAAATCTCAACATAGACAAAAATGTTACTCACTCCGTCCTAATTTATGTGGCACTCTTTTTCAATCCCAAAAAGAATGACAGAATAATTTGTCTTTAGAATTCCTATTTTACCCTCAGTGAACTGATTTATAGTCACATAAATATCTATGATTTGTTTTAAATTACAAGTTTCAAAAGTCTTTCTTATTCTTAAACTCCATGCCGAGTCAAATAACGCCACATAAATTGGTACTAAGGGAGCATGTGATTTCTCCTATCTCGGTGTATGGACAGGCATAGAGTTATCCAGTACTTGTGCTGGTAAGACATAGTAGATACCATGTGGAACAATTGAGGTGCGTACAAACTGGTCCGGACGACACTGTTATCATAAGAGAAAAGGCAAAGGAAGAAGAGAGCAACTATATGCTTACTAGTATTAGCTCTAAATTCAAAGTATATAGCAGCAGGAAAAGAACAAATAACTTGTTTTATTCTAAGTAGGGAGAACAAACTGAAAGTCTTGAGAGCAGAGCTGAACTAAATAAATCCAAAAACCCCATTAATTCCAAACAAATGAAGAAAGCAAAAAAGTTGAAATCTTGGACAAACAAACAATAAAAGGAAAAAAATCCAAACCTGAAGAGGAAACAGCAGTATTTTCAGAAATTGCAACAAAACCCCTCAAACTATCACTCTTTCCATCACTGGCCACAACGTTTTCTTCAATTTCACCAATTGAGTCCTCAACAGAAACCAACTCAGAAGCCTTCTGAATAAGTTCATCAAAATTCTGATAAGTCTTTTCAAGTTCAATTAACTGAATTGACTCTTTCTTTTGTTCTTGACTTTGAAACAAAACTATGGATTTCCTCACTTGTTGTAATAGAGAGTATAATTCAGTTGGAACATCTTGTGGTTCCACTTTCTTGGATATTTCTTCAAGTTTAATTTCTTCTTCATTTTCTACTGATTTTAGTACAGAATTTGCTGCTTCAACTTCTACTATTGATGGTCTTGTTGGTAATGATTTGTAAATTGTTGTAATTTCTTCTATTATTTTTGCACAAGCAGGTGATGGTTTCTTGATTTGTGTAGCCATGGATTATTGCTTGAGAGTAGAGAAGATGAGAAATGATGGAAAATAATGGACAGTTTTTTTTTTTTTTTGTTAAATATATCAGTCTCAAAAGAGTGTGTGTGTGTGTGTGTTTACACTGAAACTTCATTAAAAAATAGTTAAAAATCATGGTTAATAGATAGCCAAATCTAGGGTAATTATAAGAAAAATTAATCTAAATAGTAGTCCATTGAATCATTTAAATTAAATATAATTGGTGGATATATCATGTGTAAAATTCATATATAATTTATATATAAATATATAATATATGTATACTGATTAAAAAAAGTAAATAATGAATTCAATAATAGCATGATGATATCTAATTATAACTACAAATAGTTTAGGTGTGAATTTAATTGTACTAATTTAAGGTGGGTAATGAGTATGTTCAACCTCCAAAGAATTAGCGAGGTATAAATATTTACTCGTACTCAGTGTTTATATAATTACACCAAATCAAACAATTTAATATTTTAGTAGTTATCAATTAAAGTGAGAATAAATAAATATTTGTATAAAGTATTTATTAATTTGGTATAAATACTGAGTCTGTGAATTTTTACAAGATAAAAAATAATTATCCAGTTATTTCTCTCTTGATTTATAGATATTAATCTATTGCCTTTTGAACACTAATTTATATGTTGGTTCTGCTATAGTTGACCCCACAAAGCAGAAATTTTTTGCCTCGGATATTCCATGTGAAAATTACGGATGCTAATCTATTTTGTGAAGTATTCTACCTTTTAGTTGTTAATTAGAAATAATTTATAAAAAATAGTTATTAAAAAGTCACTATCAACAAATAACTTGTTTGACTATTTATGTCTTGGTTGAGAATTGATGAATTAACTAAGGTTGAGAAATATGGAAAGTATAAAAGGTTTAAAACATTAAACTAATATTTTGGCCTTCAAATCATTGAAGCCAAGAAATATATTTTGATAATTATTCATAGTCACAATACTTGTGAAATTTTCTCTTATAATGTAACGATCCGGTCGGTTGTTACGTAGAACCTGCATTATTATTACTATTCTTGACTTGTCATAGGTTGGCTATACTGTTATTGATGTGTTAGAGTTGGTAGGCTTAAAATTGGAATGGTTGTAGTGAGAGTTTAGTCGCTTGATCTTTAAAAATAGCCTTAAAGTTGGAAAAAGCCAACTGAGAGTTGACTTATTGGTAAATGACCTCCAAATGCGGATTTTATGGCTCGGAAAGATTCGTTAGGTGATTTGGGACTTAGGAGTGTGTTCAGAATATTTTTGTGATGTCCGGTATAGAATTAGGCTTGAATTGGCAAAACTTAGTTATGGGGATTTCCGGTCGGCAATGGAAAATAGGCTATCATGGTCGGAATGGAATTGCGGAAGTTGGAACAGGTTCGTAATGTCATTTTGGATATGTCTGCAAAATTTCAGGTCAATCGGAGCTGTTTTGGATAGTTTCGGCATCGTTGGAGGATTTTAGATATTTCAAAGTTTTTAGGCTTGAATTTGATGTGATTTTGGCATTTTTATGTTAGTGCTTCGGGAGTGCAACTAAGTTTCAATGATCATATATGATATGTTGGTATATTTAGTTGGGGTCCCGAGGGGCTCGGGATTGATTTCGGGTGGTTAACGGAATTTTTAAAGATAGTAAAATGCAGCTTCAGTTGTTGGTGCTGGTGTAACCGCACCTGCGAAAGTGTGACCGTAGGTGCGGGCCCGCAGGAGCGAGCAAAGCTCCGCAGATGCGGATTTTGGGAGGCTCAGTAGAGGATCACAGGTGCGGGAGGAGGATCGCACCTGCGAAGTCGCAGGTGCAGAGAAGAGGTCGCAGGTTCGGACCTGGGACCGCAGGTGTGCTTAAGTGGCCGCAGGTGCGGTACCACTGTTCAGAAAGTATAAAGACTTGCCTTCGCGGTTCCTCTTTTCACCATTGTTGTACGGGGTCTGAGGTTTTTGAGGGATTTTTGAAGAGGGAAACGCTGGTTCATCATTGAGGTAAGTTTTTAATACTTAACAACTCAATTATATGTGATTGGAGACCTTATATCAGTGTTTAATTATGAAAATTAGGAGGAAAAAGGTGGGGTTAGGGCTTGAGATTTTGAGACTTTTAGGGGTCGATTTGAGGGATCAAACAAACTCCGATTTTAGCGTTCTTGATATGTACGGACTCGTGAGATAATGAAGAATATTTTAGTATAAAATTTATCTAGTTCCGAGATGCGGGCCCGGGGGTCGTGTTTTGAGCTAAATTTGGTGCTTTTCAATTGGAATTCATTCCTTAAGCATAATTTGATGATAAAAATCTGAATTTGGTAGATTTGGAGCACTCAGAGGCCCGATTTAGAGGCAAAGGCACTGCGGAATAGTATTTTAGCCGATTTTGAGGTAAGTAACGTTTCCAAACTTGGTTCTGAGGGTTCGAAACTCCGAGCTAAATGATTTATGACTATTGTTGAGGTGACGCACATGCCAAGTGACGGGCGTGCGGACGTGCACCGAGTATTTTTGGCCTGGCTTATCCAATGACACCGCTTAGTGATTATTCCATGATGATATATGTGCTTTTATTAATGTGGTAATTGTGAACGTGTTAGAAATCATGTTAAGTATAAATGCTAGGCTTCACACCGAAAATGCTGAGACCCGAGTGGTCGTATATTACTGTCTCATTTTGTGATTATTTGATTTCATATACTCAGTCATGTTATAGCATATCACTTCATATCTCAGTCTCAGTATTGTTAATTATATGCATACTTATCATTGTTTCGGGCTGATGGATGTATATGTGATCCATGTGAGTGAGATTGAAGAGTAATGACTGAGTGAGGCCAAGAACCTGTTATAGAGACAGTTATGAGATTGGACTGCACACCGCAGCGATATTAAATCATACCTTCGTTGGCTTGATATGGCGCTTGGGCCACTAAGGCCCCTCCAGAGTCTTTACACCCTCAGTAAGCGCATTGATGTAAATGATGGATCTTCCCTGGACATGGATCTTGTCCAAAGTGGATGTTATGTGAGGGATGGATCGTCCCTGGACATGGATCTTGTCCAAGTATTGTATTCCGGAGATGGACTTTCTCCGTGGGGATGGATTGGCCTTTTTCCTCAGTACGGAGTGACTACGGTCACCAATGATTATGTACATTCCGGGATGGACCTTTCCCTGAGCTGAGAGCCATATACGGTATTGAGTGGACTGCTGTGTGAGGGTTGTAAGCACTATGTGCATATCCACATTGGTTTCATACATATATTTTATGATGTCATGAAGAGTATACTGGCATACTTGGCATATTTACTCATCTTAATAAACTGTTAGCATGTCTAAATTCTGTATATTGTTTATTGTCAAATTTTGAGGTTTTGTTTGTCACAACTTCTCAGCTCATAGTTTGGGTTCGTTACTTCTGAGTTGGTGTACTCACGTTACCCTTTGCACCTTGTGTGCAGATCCAGGTATACCGGGACCCAGTAGTGGATATTGAGCAGCTGCCAGAGTTTCATTGGAGTTGTCGAGGTAACAACTGGCGATCGCGACCTCGTCTTCTCTTCCTTATTTCACCTGTTGCACTTATTTTGAGACTATGTTGTCTATTTCTTCATTCTTTTTTTTTTTATATATAGCAGCTCATGACTGAGTGGCACCGGATCCGGGGTTGGAGGTTTTAAATTTAGTTTTTCAAATTGTTTTTAAACTTCAGATTCCGTTGGAGGTTTTAAATTTAGTTTTTCAAATATTGTTTTTAAACTTCAGATTCTTAGTATTATTAATAAATTCGTTTAAAATTATATTTTTACTGGAAATTGAATTTAGCTTAATTCAAAAGGGTGGCTTGCCTGGTTTCACGACAAGCGCCATCACGACTCCGAAATTGGGTCATGACATATAAATAGATCATAAAGGAGAAAAATGTAGCTTTTTTAGTTATCCCCAAATAAATTAACACACGATTAGCAATTTTTGTTAGTTTTTTTGGGGGTGTTAGAAAAGCAAAGTGCCATTTTTCAAAAGTCTGTTGACATGAAATATAAGTATACTTGACAAAATACATCTATATTTATCAATCTATCTATGTATATAATTAAATGAATAATAGTGCTACTCTTAGGCCAAGAAATCTATTTTTTTTCTCCTTTTTTTTTTGCGTTTTTTCTTTTTCATATTCAATTGTTTAGGCCTCTTTAATGACACTTAGTTCCATGCTCTATCAACCTTAACTATGCAACATTGTGCCAATTATTACTCACACTGAACAAAAAACCAGAGATTCCTTGATTCAACTCTTATTTGAATACAGAGATGTGTTTGCTTGGTCATATGATGATATGCCGGGTTTAAGTGCTGACCTAGTGGTTCATAAGCTTCCCACGTATCCTGATTTTCCACCAATCCAACAAAAGCAACGAAAATATAAAACGGACATGACTGACAAAATCAAAGAGGAAATAATGAAGCAGTTGAGCGCCAACGTGGTCAGAGCTTTCTGATACACCACCTGGGTGGCAAATGTTGTGCCCGTTCCAAAGAAGGATGGAAAAACTAGAGTTTGTGTTGACTACAGGGACCTGAACAAGGCAAGTCCGAAGGATAATTTTCCCTTGCCAAACATCCACATCCTTGTAGATAATTGCGCAAAGCATGAGATACAATCGTTCGTGGATTGCTATGCTGGGTACCACCAGATTCTAATGGATGAAGACGACGCAGAAAAGACCGCTTTCACCACTCCATGGGGTACTTATTGTTACAGGGTCATGCCATTCGGTTTGAAGAATGCAGGGGCAACTTACATGAGGGCCATGACCACCATTTTCCACGACATGATGCACAAAGAGATAGAAGTATATGTCGATGATGTCATCATAAAATCATAGATACAAGCTGATCGCGTGCGTGACTTGAGAAAGTTCTTCGAATGGCTTCGAAGGTACGACCTTAAGCTCAATCCAGCCAAGTGTGCATTTGGGGTTCCATCTGGGAAGCTCCTCGATTTCATAGTCAGCCGGAGAGGCATCGAATTAGATCCATCTAAGACAAAGTCCATTCGATATTTGCCACACCCGAAGAATAAAAAGGAAGTCATAAGTTTGCTCGGGAGGTTGAACTACATCAGTAGGTTCATTGCTCAACTCACAACCACATGCGAGCCTATTTTTAAGCTGCTGAAAAAGGATGCTGCTATCAAGTGGACAGACGATTTCCAAAAAGCTTTTGATAGGATCAAAGACTATCTGTCAAAACCCCCCGTACTGGTCCCACCTGAACCTGGTAGGCCTTTGTTTTTATATCTATCGGTGATGGATAATTCCTTTGGATGCGTTCTGGGGCAACATGATGCAACAGGAAAAAAGGAACAGGCAATCTATTACTTGAGCAAGAAGTTCACCAATTATGAGGTTAAGTACACCCTTTTGGAAAGGACGTGTTGTGCCTTGACTTGGGTTGCTCAGAAGTTGAGGCATTATCTCCTAGCCTACACCACTTACCTCATATCCAGAATGGATCCTTTAAAGTACATCTTTCAAAAGCCGATGCCCACTGGCAGGCTCGCAAAATGGCAGATTCTGCTCACAGAGTTCGACATTGTCTATGTCACTCGCACCGCAATGAAAGCACAAGCTTTGGCAGATCAGTTTGCAGAGAATCCAGTCGATGATGATTACAATTCACTGAGCACATACTTCCCGGACGAAGAGGTCAACTCAATAGAGGAAGTAGTTCCGGACACCACCAATGTATGGAAAATGTATTTTTATGGGGCTGTCAATATGAAAGGAGTTGGGATCGGGGCAATCCTCATCTCGCCTATCGGACAACATGACCCTGCAACGGCCCGACTCCGTTTCTTATGCACCAATAATACGGCAGAATACGAACCTTGTATCATGAAAATGGCCCTCGATCTGGAGGTGCATGAACTATTAGTTATGGGAGATTCTGATTTGCTTATCCGGCAAGCCCAAGGCGAATGGGAGATTCGAGACATCAAGATTATTCCATACAGACAATGTGTGCAAGACCTGAGCAAAAGATTCAAATCCATTGAGTTCAGGTACATTCCCAGGTTTCACAACGAACTAGCCGACGCCTTGCTACCTTAGCCTCGATGCTCCTTTATCTGTGCAACACTCATATTGATCCATTGTAAATCTAAGTTCGGAATCAACACGGTTACTGCAACACTGTTGAGACAGAACCCGATGGTGAACCATGGTATCATGACATAAAATGATTCCTGAAAACAAGGGAATACCCAGAGCATGCCAAGGGAGATCAAAAAAGAACTATAAGGCGGCTTGCCGGCGGTTTCTTCCTGAATGGGGAAATTTTGTACAAAAGGACCCCAGATTTGAACTTGTTGAGATGCATAGATGCCACAGAAGCTGAGCGGATCATGAGTGAAGTGCATTCGGGGGTATGTGGACCCCACATGAATGGATATGTTTTGGCGAAGAAGATCCTGCGGGCAGGGTATTATTGGCTTACTATGGAGCGAGATTGCTTCAGTTTTGTTCGCAAGTGTCACCAGTGCCAGATTCATGGTGACCTGATTCACTCACCACCTTCGGAGTTGAATCCCATGTCCTCTCCTTGGCCTTTCGTTGCTTGGGGAATGGATGTTATTGGGAAAATCGAGCCAAAGGCTTTAAATGGGCATAGATTCATTTTGGTCGCAATTGATTACTTCACCAAGTGGGTAGAGGCTGCCACTTTCAAAGCAGTCACCAAGAAATCAGTGGTAGATTTTGTCCATTCCAACATCATCTGTCGTATTGGTATCCCGAAGACCATTATCACTGACAATGCAGCCAATCGAAATAGTAATTTGATGAAGGAGGTATGGGAGAAATTCAAAATTATGCATCGCCGTTCTACCCCTTACCGTCCAAAAGCCAATGGAGACGTTGAAGCGGCGAACAAGAACATCAAAAAGATTCTTAGGAAGATGATCCAAAGTTCCAGACAATGGCATGAAAAGTTGACTTTTGCTCTTTTGGGATACCGCACAACTGCTCGCACATCCGTTGGAGCAACTCTTTATCTGTTGGTATATGGCACGGAATCGGTTATACCGGCCGAAGTCGAATTCCATCTCTCCGAGTCATTGTAGAGTCGGAGATTGGAGATACAGAATGGGTAAAGACCCGATTGGAACAACTGATGTTGATTGATGAAAAACGGCTAGCGGCAGTGTGCTTCGGCCAGTTATACCAGCAAAGAATGGCACGCGCTTACAACAAGAAAGTGCGTCCAAGGCACTTCGAGGTGGGCCAACTCGTTCTGAAACGCATTCTACCACACCAAGTAGAAGCTAAAGGAAAGTTCGCCCCAAACTGGCAAGGGCCCTACATCATCAAGAAAGTGTTACCAAAAGGGGCCTTGCACCTGGTAGATGAAGAAGGAAGGGTACCAGGCATGACCATTAACGCAGATGCAGTCAAAAGATATTATGTCTGATATATACCCACTGTGGAACTTTCACACATGATTTTCTCAGAATCCAGATACGAAGGCCATCATTGCTCGTTTGTTCCAAATAGGTGTCACCCTCTAGTTAACCCTTTTGAGATGTATTTGTTTTCTTTGTTTTCCGCTTTTTAGAACCTATGTACTTGCAACAAAAAAAGGGAAGAAAAGAAAAGAACCCAAACAACAAATCTTCCGAGCATTGAACTACGTCCGACCTGATTCTGAAAGGATATGTAGGCAGCCTTACCATGGGTTCAGTCCCATCACAACAAAAATCCATATGCCCAATACTCCAAAACTGGGGCAGAAGTTTGTTTTTTTACTGTTTTTCTGTAGAAACGGTTCCAAAAGTGGTAATTCGGTTCAAGGTTCTTTTCCCATTTTTCCATGTTAAGAACTTCTGGTCGATCTTTGAGAATATTTGAAGTCACCATGCCATGGGCAACCTTCCGTATGTCGTATTGTAGTAAAAAAAAAAGAAGAAGAAACGAGAGAGTCTTATCGGTGAAAACCCGTATGGGCACTGTAAGGCGACAATGAGCAGAGAAATGAGAGAGATTTATTGGTGAAAACCCAAATGGGCGCCATAAGGCGACGGTGAGTAGAGAAATGAGAGAGGTCAGTTGGCGAAAATCCGCAAAGGGCGCTACTGGCCGAATGAGTCTTCGTACTTCGACATGAGCACAACCAAGACAGTTTCAAGAGGAACCTTTGCGACGGATTTTGAGAACTAGACAGCTCAGACGGATCAGGCGTCCAGTCCAAAATGCATGTCATGATTCATTTGAAGTAGGCACATACTTCCAGATAAGTCTCCCTGTTCCTTTCCCCGAAAGGGACGCCTTTTGTTTAAGCACAGTTCTTTTGCACCTTCAAGTATTCTTATATTTTTACCCATGAGTTTCTTTGAGTCCTTTTCGGTCTAATCTTTCGTCAAAAGCAAAGCAAACAAATGGCTGCAAAACTGACTACAGTTTCCCCGTAATATCGAGCACAATTTGGGGCATATACGGCATTGACGAAGGCACGAACCCGTCCGTGATCTCATTTGACAAGGCGAACAAAGTGTCTCAAAGAGACTGAAAAGGTTGCCTAAGCAAGACCTCTTCATGAGAAAGGTTGATAAGCACTGCAGGCACAAACCGGTACTAGGTGCAAGACAATTGAGTTTGATTTTTAAAGAAAATTACATTGCCTCGGAGACAAAGGTCGCAATACCAAGGACGTCTGGGTATGAAACAGTTGGGGGCAACATGGGAAAGCCAAGGCCTACAGAAAATGATACAGATCAACGGAGCATCTCGGTACCATACTAATAGAATCAGTTCTTCAGCTGCGGAGAGGGCCGTGAAGTCAAACCACAATAGGGCATCAAGGCCACAAACCAATCACCACTTTGAAAACTCATAAATTTTTGTTTGTTTGAAGTAGGAAAAAAGCATTGCAGAATGGCGATTCTTAAAGGACGAATGTCACCGAACGTAAGCTCCTTAAAATCTCCATTTTTCTTTTATTTTTAGCATGCATCACTACTATTCACACCTCCTAGTGTAGTAGCTTAACTCGAGTAGAACCATTTCGCCTAGGGGGATCCAGCTCATAGTTCCGGGTAAAGGCACTCTTCGCTCAGGTCATTTTACATAGCTTAACCCAGGTAGAACCATTTCGCCTAGGGGGA